>ML848673.1:6063-21698 GCA_009831015.1 Picea engelmannii | reverse complement strand
TGAGAGAAATACAACTACAGAAAAACCTGGCAAAGTCTGACTTGTTGTACGAACCAGAACTGCACACGTTTAGAGGTGTACGCGATTCACCTTCTTATGAACCACGTATGACACGACTGTGTCCACTGTGAACCATGTATATGTATGGAAAACTTGTATGACAAGCTCTGTACGACACGACACTTCCCTGTGGCTTCCTTTGATTGAAACCCAGATGTGATGTCTTTGTTCTCTCTTCTCCTTGACCTGATCTCTAGATGGAAGTCCTTCTCCACCTATCCAAGATCTCGAATCACAGTCTTTCATGATCCAACTCTCTCGAAATTAAATTCTATACTATCAAGAATCTCAAGTGTGTCAAGTGTCAAGTGTAAGCAAAAGTCCTTCTTTGCTTCTACACTCTCGAATGACTTCACACTAGCAAAAGTCCTTCTTTTCTATCTCTGTGTGAATGTGTCTTCTCCTTCACCCTAGCCTTGGTTTTATAATTGTGAGTTATAATATATTTCTAATCTCACTTGATATTTAGATTGCATGTGAAAATTGCATGCTAAGATTACATGATAAGTACTTTTAGAACGTTCCTCAAATAACTCAATTAACTAATTACATAAATAATTAAGAAAAACAATTTACTTTAATAATTCCTTTAGTTAAAGTAAATTCAAGACTAGAAGGATTTGGACGATTTCCACACACCTAGACACATAGACCTGTGTGGAAATACTTGCCCGACAAGCATCAACACCCCCTCTTAGCAAGGAAGGTATTTCCTGAAGAGCCACCTGGAACTGGTTTTGCTTTCGATCTTGGCACAATGTCGCACACATCATCCTGCATACTGACATCCTTCCAACCCTGTTGGTCAGCTATTGCATGAACACTGGAAGTCTTGAAATCGATGACACTACATATCAATGCCACGAAGTTTGAAAACTTCGTTGAAGGCCTACTCTCCCTCAATGTGCTCCTACAAGATTCCTTCTCCCAAGCATCCATCAATGTTTGTTATGATATTTAGACACTTAGGAGTTAGTTAAGATCTACTTGGTCTAATGTGTCGTTAGGTAAAATTGTGTTTCTTATTGTGTTTTGTATTATGCATTAGTATGTATTTGTAGTTAGGAAATCTGACGGTCACGATATGTTCTCGACATAGAGTGATCCGACGGTTCATATTCTCCTCGATCCTAACGACTACATTGATATGTGGATTAACACCCGATTTATCCATGATCTCTATTTAAAAAGCATTGAGGGTCATTTATCGATGATCGATTGTGAGAAACTCTCTTGTAAAATCTCTCTGTAAACTTTTTATTTCGCATTAATAAATTGCTCCAAGTGGTCGCATTGGTTGGGGCAGTGGATGTTTCCCTGTAGGCGTTTTACCATGTCAAAACATTGGTGTGTTGATATTTGATCTGGTTGTCTGAGTGGTTACTGAAGGTGTTCATCCTCTATCAAAATACATGTATTTTCGAACATGGTATCAATTCCTTTTGTTGGAACACATATATATTTCTAAACTTTAGACTTTAAATAGATTTATTTCCCATTTAAAATAAAAACAACACGCGCTTGATTCTCACCGTCAATGAAATCCCCCATCTAATCAAACGATCCTAATCTCCTAGGAGTTATGGAGTCGCCTAATATTTAAAGAGTCAAATCACTAAAGAATACTTTGGAGTTTCAAGTTTCGGAGTTTCGTACTTTAGGCGTTTCAACATGCCTCACCTTCAAAGTTCTGATACGCGAAAAGCGTTCGACAGATCCTAGTCACCATATACACGTATGCCTTCCTAAACTTTAACATGTCAATGTGGGAAGTGGCCCTTCGGGAAAACGACAAAAGATCTAACTTGTAAATCTACAAAACGCGAAGTCCTGAAATGTTAAACCTCGATTAACATAAACTAATCTCAATTAAAGGTAATTGATAGCGTCGCACACTCGGAGTTCGAATATTCACCATCCATTGCATTCTAAATTCACAAAGCTCGAACTCTCGAAATGCCTTAAGCGTTAAGCAGAGTTAATTAATGATTAAAGACCATTAGCGAATAATTAATCACTTCGTTGTTTCGAGCTTCGGAAATCATATATCGAGCTATTATCGGATATCTCGAGGTTCGAAAGCCCGAAAGGAGTTAAAGTTAAACGTAATTAGTTAATGGGCTAAGCACTATTATCTTACGCTAATTTTTCGTTAAATCGTAGTTCAGATAGATTCAAATATTATTTCACATATCCCAAATCATGAACCACCAACCATTAATGGCATTAATAGTCGATCTAGGGAAAATGATTTCAAATAAAATCTCAGAAACAACATCTTTTTGGCGCCGTTGTCAGGGACGGAGAAACAAAGTTATTTTTCCCTTGGAGAACAACATGGTAAGATTCTCTCTTTGATAGTGAACAAATATTGAATACAATAATAAGGCTAATTTTTATCTTTCGCTTGGCGACTCCACTACAGTTAAACTGGCATTCGGTAGAAAGAATACTAGGAAGAACCCAGATGATCAACAGACTACGCCTGTAGCCGATCCTGAAAAGGTATTAAAACTAAGGGGATACCTCAAGCAGACAGTTGCATCCACAAGTAAGGTTTACCAACCCAAAACTGTGCAAACTAATGCTAAGGTTCCACTTGAACATTCCATCTCACTAGAAGGTTACACACAAAGTCACTTCAGAGATACATCAACTGATAAACTTGAAGCCGAAATCATAAACCTCGAACTGGTTTTACCTGAGATAAAAGTCGAGACTATTTCAAATTCTCCCTTTACTAGCAAAGGTAAAGAATGCCTTTCGATACCCGCTTCATTGGATATTTCGTTGTCCCCGAAGTAAAGGTTTTGTTTCCACGAAACTCTGAGGAGTATATCTCATACCCTGATTCAACCCCTGTTGGTTCTCCTGTTTATATATCTTGTAAGTCCGAAGAACCTAGTCCTCATTTCCCTTTTCCCCCTTTTTCATATTTCATGTCTCTTATTGGACTGTTTCCAGATCCCCCTTCTCCTCATCTTGAGGTAGCTGAAGGGTCACTACAAGTTTTTGAAAATCCTCTCTTCAACTCCCGAAGTCCATCCCCTCGGCATCAAATGGATGTTGTTGGAGGAGGTGGTGTTGGAGGTGGTCAAGGACCACCACCTTCGCCCCCTAGATTTTTTTCCAAAGTGGCGGCTAGATACATGAAAATTACATGTATCTAGTCCTTCCCCCTGTCCTTCATGACCTACCTGAAAATTACATGAAAATTTTACCAAAGTTTACAGGAGAGGGAGATTTAACGGCAACAGAGCACATAAACTTTTTCGACCAATTCGCAGATATCCTCGACATTGAACATGAGGATGTTTACTCGAGACTTTTAGTGCAAAATTTTGAAGGACAAATAAGAACATGGTTTCGAGGGCTCTCGATAGGTTCTATGGTTCTTATAATGCGCTAGAAAACAATTTTTTAAGGCAGTGGGGAGAGAAGAAAGATCACTTGTATTATCTGACGGAATTCGGGGCTCTGAGGAAGAATAATTCTAAGTCAGTCCTAGAATTCACCCAGAGGTTTAATAAACTCTATCATAAGATTCCAGCAGAGGTTAAACCCTCTCAGCCCGCAGCTAAAGTTACTTTCGTAGGGGCTTTCGAGCCTGACCTTGCCCTACTTTTGAGGGAGAGGAGATATGCTGACCTCGCAAGAATGCAGGACGATGCCATCGAAATCGAGTCGAACATGATGGAATCAGGTAAACTAAAAGAAAAGACTGAGACAGGAGCCAAAGAAACTAAACGTTTCAGAGAACAAGCTGGACCCTTTGGATCTGGGAGCCACGGAGAATAAAATGGATGATATGGCTAAAATAATCAAAGAATTATCAAATAAAACCTCTAGAATGGAACTAGACCAAGCTAAGCCTGATCCATTTTCCAAGAGAGATTTCAAAATAAATCCCAACCCCTAGATCCAACAAAGACAAATAAAAAACGAGGACCAGAAAATCAAAGCCCCGTTTAAAATAGAAAACTTCATGCAAAGTGATGACATGCAAGACTATGAGGGGCTAGATAAAGATATAAACAATCTCAGTGATGACGACCGAGAACCTCACCTAACCAGACATGATTACGAAAAATATTTAGATCAAGAATCCCTGTTTGGAAATGAGGAAAGCATAAATAATCTGGGAGAGTTAGATTATCAAGGAATCGCCGACTCTATAATGGCAGAGCTTCAACAAAAATACAATTTAAGGCTTAGAGATAAAAATTCTACAACTAATCCACCGAAGAAGATCTTGTCAAGAAGTAAAAAGAATGAGGCAGCTCAACCATCCACTGAAACACAAGCTGCCAAAACAAAAATAGCTGAAACACAAACTGCCAAAACAAAGACTGCCAAAACAAAAGCAACACAGACTAATAGGCCAGAAATAAGAGAAACAAAGATCCCAACCAGAGAGGCTGAGAAGACGATTGGAAGTTTCAATCTGGAAAATGAAATTAATAAAATTAAGATTCGTGTACCTCTGGTTGAATTAGCAAAAAATCCTATGTATAGAAAACAAATTGCCAAAATGATAAATTTATCAGATACAAAAAGTCATGTGGATCCTATTAATTTAGAAGATGATATACCAACAATAAGTTTTGGTCCACATTTTGAAAATGCTAAATATCTTGTCGCTCCTTTTTATATTGCGTTGACTGTGCATGATCACCTACTCCATAACTGTATGCTGGATTCTAGAGCCTCACACAACTTAATGACCAAAGTTATTATGGAAAAACTAGGTCTTGAGGTTACTAGACCATATCGAGATCTATATTCTTTTGATTCAAGAAAGGTTAAGTGCCTCGGTATGATTAAAGATTTGGTGGTTAATCTTGCACAGATCCCTGTGAAGAGAATTCTCATGGATGTATTCATTGTCGATGTTCCTGCGAAGTATGGTATGTTGTTATCCAGGTCTTAGGGTGCCAAACTTGGAGGATAGCTTCAATTGGACATGACGTATGCTACAATCCCGATTTTTGGTGGACAGTTCACCCGTCTATACAGATAAACCAGGTTGGCGTATATTGTAAGTGACCCTCATAACCCAAATAATTACCCAGTATATGTTGCCGATCAGGATTTATGGAACTGTATATTATCAATTGATGATGGTTTCGATGCATGTACAGAAGAAATTTGTACAGAAGAGGAAAAAAAAAAAAAATAGAAAAAACAAACAAAAATGTAAATAGTGTAGGACTTTGGAAAATGTATTTTGAGGGTGCTTCCTCCTGGGAAGGAGTAGGAGCTGGGGTGTTGTTTTTAGCACCCGGAGATGAATTCATTATTCCTTTCTCATACATACTATAGTGGGACATTGACTACACTAATAACGTATGTGAATATGAAGCTCTTGTCTTGGGGTTAGAGGCTGCCAAAAAATTGCAAATTGAAAATTTGAGAGTTTATGGTGATGCATAATTAATTGTAAAACAGATAAGGCAGTAGTATCAAGCCAAGTATCCAAGGCTAAGGTCATACAGAAACTGTGCCTAGGATCTGATAGAAAACTTTTTCTCATCGTTTGATATTCATCATATTCCCAGGGTAGAAAATCAACAAGTTGACTCTCTATCGAAAGCAGTGGCTACTTTCATGCCTCCTACTGTCCTGAAGCTAATGTATCACATAGAAATGAGGCACAAACCTTCAATACCAAATAATGTACATCACTGGCAGGTCTTTGAAGACGATGAGTAGATCAAACAATTTCTAGAAATGGTTGATGAATTTTCCGAAACGCACATCGACTAGGAAAATCAGAATGACCCTACTTGGATCATGCAGGAAGATGAGAATCCTCAGAAGTTCCAAGATAATATTGTTGATCACCGCATGTTGGTATTGAAAAACAATCAGATTCCCAAGGTTTTGATTCCTTTAGAAAGATTATTTGATCAGGATGATATACCCCTAAAGTCTACCTTGCAACCTCAGCCTGAAGAGGTCGAAGATTGTGATATTGGCATTGAGGAAAGCCCTAAACTGGTCAAAATATCTAAATACCTTCTAGCCGAAATAAAAAATAAATATGTTGAGTTACTCAAACAGTACAAAGATGTCTTCGCTTGGTCTTACGATGAACTGAGAACTTATGATACCACTGTTATAGAACATAAAATCCCGTTGAAACAGGGCATCAAACCTTTTAGGCAGAGGCTCAGACAGATAAACCCTATACTCTTGTCTGTAATAGAAAGGGAGGTTAAAAAGCTCCTTGATGCAAAGATTATTGTTCCACTCAGGTATTCTGAGTGGGTAGCTAACTTAGTTCCAGTCAAGAAGAAGAACGGTGAAATCAGTCTCTACATGGATTTCAGGAATCTAAATAGATCATCCCTTAAAGACAATTATCCACTCCCTAAAATGGATCACGTTCTGGAAAAAGTGGTCGTGGCTAACCGGATGTCTATGATTGATGGCTTTTCAGGTTACAATCAAATTGCAGTTGTAGTGTACCTTTTTGCATACCAAGGCTTTTAGCGCACTATGTGACAATCTGTATACACTTGCGGTGGATTTACATAACACATACAGTCCAGTATATATTCCACATGCATTTAACAGTAATTAAACACGTTTAAGTCTCAGAATAAAACATATAATTTTACTGCTACGATTAAACAATCCATAACATTCCATAATAATTCATATACACAGCGGAATCATGATAATATGTACAGCACAATCATGTGGAAATGTGATAAGAACATAATTAGATACTTATCTTGTAGCAGTAGAGAAATCCACCAACCAAATGCAGACCTTCCACGAACCTCCCAACCGTAGACCGCACTACTCCTCAACTCAACAGTGGGTCACCCCCGAGCTAGTACTGAGCTCCACCCCAGGGCAAGGAATCCTAGGCTAGGCTGAGGTTACAGGGAAAACAACACCGGAATATCTGGAAGGATTCTTCCCAAAGATTCCATCTTACGCCCACTACTGCCAGACTCTCATTCCCCACATGCCTGTTCCGCCCGGGAGTATACACCTTCACACGCACAGACCATCAGTGTTAACCTCCCTCTCTGGGTCTCCGCAACAGGCCGGATCAGGAAGTCTCAGAGCCCGTAGTTGGTGCTGGGCACTCTTTGAAAGAAACCACTTCCCAGCAAACTCTTTCACCTGGAAAGAGTTTCTCACAGGCCAACAAGCCTCACACAATCCAGAACTGCGTGCCACAACAAACACAGGGAAAACAGATATAGGCTTCCCAAGAACTGGTTTAGCAGCCACAGGATATTCTCACAGTTAAGATTTCTGAACAGGGTTCCACGCACAAGCTCGCTCAGCTTTTCCTGGGCAAACAGAGACTCTTTCCCGAAATTGACATGGACATTTCGTTCAGGGAATGCACACACTGGTTTTCTCTCACAAACAGACTCCACGGCTCTGAACAAGGGTAAACACACATTCTTCAGCACCCAACACAGGCTTCCTCTCTGTAACAGACATACACGAGGTCTCCTGCAGACTGGCTCCTACGGCTCCTGCTCAGGGCAGTCAGGTCGAATGGAATACGAGAGATCCCCCCCACGGCTGTTCCTTTCTATTTTATTTGCATGCGTTAGGGTGGACATTTGTCACCCTGGGAACTGCATGCGTTCCATCCTCCTGCCTCCTTGTACACACCTTTCCTTTTTGCTAGGAACTTAGGATAAAATAATATGCACATGGCTTTTTTAGGAAATAATATTAAAATATTATTCCAGGCCTAAGCCCCTAGGCTCAACACTCAGCCCCTTTCCCACCTTCCAGCCCCTAGTTCCTTGTCCACTCTGTGAACGCTCAGTCCCCCTTCACTCATTCATCGTGGTCAGTCTGCACCTGGCGGTGTTTATATTTTATTAATCAATCTGCATACATACAAGTACATCAGCAGGCTCCTGGCCTTCAACACTTAGGCTCCCTGGCCTAACAAACACATAAACCAACCAGCTTATACAAAACTTGGCTCACCAGCCTGTAGAACATATTTACAATTCATTTCATATATCATGATTTGCAACGGGGCTCGGCCTTGGGGACACTACAGCAGTCCATGAGGACGATAAAGAAAAAACCGCATTTACCACTCCATGGAGTACTTTCATGTACGACAAAATGTCATTCGGTCTGATGAATGTAGGGGCCACCTTTCAATGAGAAATGAACATATCCTTTGTCGGCGAGAGAGATAAGTTTGTTGTTATTTATCTTGATGATTTAACCATTTTTTCTAACTCAGATGCATAGCACTTGGTACACCTAAAATAAATGTTGGAGAAATGTCAGAAATTCGGTTTGTCTCTAAATCCCAAGAAATCTCATTTTGCAATGCAAGAAGGTAAACTTTTAGGCCACATCGTATCGAGAGAAGGAATCAAAATTGATCCGAAAAGAGTAGAAGCTATAGATACGATAAACATTCCTAGGAATATAAAGGAAATCTAGTCTTTTCTAGGGAAAATATTTTTTTTAATAAGATTCATTCCAAACTTCGCTTAAATTGTTAAATTGATTACAGATATGCTAAAAAAGGACAACGAGGTCAAATGGACAACCAAAGCTAAAGCATCCTTCGAACACATCAAGAAAATGATAGGAGAAGCACCAGTGTTGGCCAGTCCAGACTACATGAAGGATTTCTTGATGTTTTCATTCGCATTCGAACACGCTATCACATTTGTGCTCTTACAGAAGAACCATGAAGTTTTCGAGCAGCTAATAGCATTTTTTAGTTAAAGCCTCAGAGACATCGAGTTGAAATATGATATACTGGAAAAACATGCATATTCTATGGTGAAATCCCTCAAAGCTGTCAGGACTTACGTGCTGCATTCCAAAATAATTTCTTATGTACCAACCAACTCTGTTAAATATATATTGGTGCAACCAGATAGTGACGGAAGGAGGGGTCGATGGCTAGCCAAGATTAAGGAATTTGATCTTAAGGTAAAACTGACTAAACTCGTCAAAGGTCAAGGCTTGGCTAAGCTATTAGCCGAATCGAATTTCAAAGCACTCGGAATAAATCATCTGCAAGCTTACGGAGACCTTCCAGCCATAGAATAATTTGACGTGCAGACACCTACAACTCAAATCCAAGAAAAAATTTATTCCTCAGCTTTGTATGGTGAAATAGTTTCATACCTCCTGAATCTTTAGTGACCTAATGATATGACTCCTTCTAAGGCGAGAACACTGAAGTTGCAGGCGGTAAAATACTGCATTATTGACAATCAATTCTATTAGAAAGACCCCCTCGAATTTTTACTAAGATGTCTAATAGAATCTGAAATGAAGAATGTTATAAATGAGTTTCATGAAGGGGTGTGAGGAGGACACCATGCCTAGAGGGAAATGGCCTATAAAATCCCGAGAGCTGGATATTATTGGCCGAAGTTATTTACAGACGAGAATACTAAAGTCAGAGCCTATAATCCTTGTCAATTGTTTTCAGGTAAACAAAATCTTCCTTCACTACCCTTGATCCCAGTCAAGACAAAAGCTCCATTTCAACAATGGGGTCTGAATTTTATCAGAGAAATCTATCCACACTCTAGCGCACAACATAAATGGACTCTAGCCGCCACAGACTATTTCACTAAATGGGTAGAATCCATTCCGACACGAAATTCTATAGACTCAGTGGTGATCAATTTCTTGGAAGAAAACATTTTATCTAGATTTGGCTGTCCTCGAAAGATAGTTATTGATAATGCCCAAGCCTTCAAATCCATGGCAATGGTCATTTTTTGTCAAAAATACAATATTGTACGAGGAAATTCCATAGCCTACTATCCTCAGGGCAATGGATTAGTCGAATCATAAAATAAGAGCTTGATCACTATAATTAAAAAGGTGTTGACTGAAAATAAGAAAGCCTAGCATGTTCATTTGAAATACGCTTTGTGGGCAAATCAAATAGGCATTAAGAAATCAATCGGAATGTCTCCTTTCCAAATGGTGTACGGTACCGATGTAGTCCTCCCCATAAATCTTGCTCTGCCTGTGATGAAGCTTTGGCAAGACTCGAAGGAAGAGCCTAACGATGCTACCAGAAGAATAAATCAGTTAATCGAAGTACAACAAAACAGGGCTGAAGTGGACGAGAAACTTCAGAAATATCAAGAAAACATGAAAAATCTGTTTGATAAAAAAGATAAAGATAGGGAATTTCTTCCTCATGACCTAGTATTGAAATGGGATGCTAGGAAAGAAGATGTTGGAAAGCATGGCAAGTTCGATCACATCTAGTGTGGGCCCTTCAAGATTGTGGCTTCTGAGGGAAATAACTCATTCTTATTAGAAAACCTCGATGGGAAAATCCTTCATGCCCCTATCAACAGGCGTTACCTGAAGCATTTCATGCAATAATCAAATTCCAACTCACCATTGTATATACCGGTTTGGTTTTCTTGTTTTTATTTACAATTTTCCGTTTCTTTGGTAAGTTTTTATGTTCACTATAAAAAGACAAGTTTTGTTGATTTCATAAAAACAGAAATATAAAAAACGAGTAACAATTATCGTTTCTTTTTCAGAAGTTTCTGACATTTATCATGTTTATTTTTATGTTGAATGCTTGTTGATAGTTGAGAGTTAAATATGTATCAGAAACCAACACTCACTTTTCAAAACATTGGCATTCTCTCAAAACAGGTGATAAATAAATGGTTTACTTGGTTGAAAATATAAAGAAAATCTGAGGTATGAGCTTCTACCCTACTGACCCAAGTTAAATTTTCAAGGGGATCTCACTAAATATGAAATAAGTATTATACATACAAGTATTGTCACATGATCAACAATAAGAGGAATATAAGGATTATAGCCTAATCCTAAAAGTCTTCTCTGAGTTTGATAAAATTAAAATTAAAATAAAAAATGAAATAAAATTTATAAAAAAGAAAATGAAAATAAAAAGACCTTAAAGAAAATACGAGAATCAATGAACAAGCTTGTGTGAGATTGACCTTGATCGCAAAAGAACATTTGAATATTCTTTTTGTTTTATTCTGCCCATCCTAAAGATTTATTTTTGTACGATTCTCACTACCCCTCCCTGGTCTTCATAGAGAGAAAAGTCTTCACCTCAACTCTGAAAACTCAGAAACATGTCTTCAAAATAATGTTAGGCAAAAATTTATACATCCCTTTCAACTTAATTGAAAGAAAGTATGTCTAAGATAATCCTAATAACTTTAGCTCTCTTATCTATTTTTAAACTGACTAGTTTGCTCAAGGTTGATCCCTAAAATTTAAAATCCCCTATAAAATCTTCTCAATAGGTGAAGATGTATCGAAGATTGAAAGAAAATTAGTTTCAGAGTATACTAAAAAATAATGACAGACCTTTCATTAGAATATCTTAAACAAATATCATCCCTTGTATGTTATATACAGATTGATTTCCCCCACTTCAAGTATTAAAATATACGACAGATGGTGAAAGGAAATTCATGAAATGATTGCCCCCATCTAGTCCAAGGCAAATGGTGAAAGAAAATTTGAAAAATCGATTGCCCCCATTTTGACCAAAGAAAAAGACAGATTATGAAAGGAAATTCATTAAATGATTGCTCTCATCTCAGCATTTAAATGTGAAATTACTTATTGAAGTGGTGAAAGAAAATTCAATGGGAGAAATAGATAACTTCACCAGGGCACTGAACAGGCTCGCTGGTAGTGAAGCAATTTCTATGATATCTCTATGTCTGTTATACATATCTACATGATATACTCTGACATCTAATTCTTTTTCAGTAATATTTACATTCTGAACTAACGTGGGATCCCCCCTAAGAAATTATGTTACGTATACTTAACCTTGATGCGAACAAAATCGATCAAAACTTGATATTTCGACTAAAGTTACTTTGATTATCTTAAGCAAATCCTAATACAATTTTAAGGAAGAGGAATTTCAAATAGCCTAACTGAAGGTCATGATTTGATATGTTTTAAGGTCTTCTAAGTTTCAGTTGAAACTATTTTTCTCAAGATGATCTTTTTCTGAATGTGTTTCACAGAAATGCAATAATGACTCCATTTACCCAATAAAGGCACTTGGTCTACTGTTCTTCTGCGTCTCGCAGGGAGACACGATCCCTAGATGGAGTATATGTTGGAACACATATATATTTCTAAACTTTAGACTTTAAATAGATTTCTTTCTGATTTAAAATAAAATCAACACGCGCTTGATTCTCACCATCGATGAAGTCCCCCATCTAATCAAACGATCCTAATCTCTTAGGAGCTATGGAGCCACCTACTCTTTAAATAGTCAAATCACTAAAGAATACTTCGGAGTTTCGAGTTTCGGAGTTTCATACTTCAGGCGTTTCAACATGCCTCACCTTCAAAGTTCCGATACGTGAAAAACATTCGACAGATCCTAGTCACCATATACACGTATGCCTTCCTAAACTTTAACACGTCATTGCGAGAAGTGGTTGTTCGGGAAAATGACAAAAGATCTAACTTGTAAATATACGAAATGCGAAGTCCCAAAATGTTAAACCTTGGTTAACATAAACTAATGTCAATTAAAGGTAATTGATAGGGTCGCACACTTGGATTTTGGATATTCACCATCCATCGCATTCTAAATTCACGAAGGCCAAACTCTTGAAATACCTTAAGCGTCAAGAAGAGTTAATTAAAGATTAAAGACCATTAACGAATAATTAATCACTTCATGGTTTCAAGCTTCGGAAATCATATATCAAGCTATTATCGGATATCCCAAGGTCTGAAAGCCCGAAAGGAGTTAAAGTTAAATGTAATTAGTTAATGGGCTAAGCACTATTATCTTGTGCTAATTTTTCGTTAAATCACAGTTCAGATAAATTCAAATATTATTTCACATATCCCGAATCATGAACCACCAACCACTAATGGCATTAATAGTCGATATAGGGCAAATGATTTCAAATAAAATCTCAGGAACAATACCTTCCACTTGGGGAAATCCTTTGGTAACTAACCGAGCTTTGTGCCTTCTTCGGCCTGCGAGCCATCTTTGGCGTTTGTGCCTTGTTTTGTTCCTATTCTGGTTTCTTCTTCAGATAATGACAGTGAGGATGAAAATCCACCTTCGCCTGCTCACCTTCCTCAATACGAGTCCATTGAACTTGAACCAGCACCAACACCACCTCTTCCTAGATGGGTTAGTTCAACACGAGAAGCAGTTGGTGATCTTGTCGGTGATCCTTCATATCAGCGAAAAACATGTTCAGAGTTCTAGTGAGCCTCTTCTAATTTGGATCACGTTTCAGAGACTCATGATCCAGAGACATTTGCAGAAGCTTCAGGTCATCCATATTGGGATACAACAAATAATGAAGAGTATCATTCTTTAATGGAAAACGATACTTGGGATCTTGTACCTCTTCTGAAAGGAAGAAAACTTGTCAAATGTAAATGGGTCTATAGAACTAAGTATGCATGAGATGGAAGTGTTGAAAGATACAAGGCTCAGTTAGTTGCCAAAGGATTTTTCGAAGTTGAAGGAATTGACTACAATGAAATCTTTGCCCTTGTCACCAAAATGAGTTCCATCCACCTTGTTCTTGCCTTTGTTTCCTCACATAAATGGGAGGTCCATCAGATGGATGTTAAATATGCCTTCTTGCATGGGGATTTGCAACAAGAAATATACATGGAACAACCTCCTAGCTATTTCCATAATTACTCTAGCCTTGTTTGTCCCCTTAAGAAATATCTGTATGGTCTTAAGCAAGCTCCCCGAGCTTTGTATACCAAAATGGACAACTTTCTTATTGACACTGAATTTTCTAGATTCCATTCTCATCCTAATGTCTATACCAAGAAAGTACAAGTCCACCTCATAATCCTTGTCCTTTATGTTGATGACCTTATCCTTACTTGTAGTGACTCAAAACTTTTAAACCATGTGAAAACCAGCCTTAAGAAAAAATTTGAAATGACAGACTTGGGATTTTTGCACAATTTCCTTGGCCTCCAAGTTTTGCAAACCAAGGAAGGAATTTTTCTTTCCAAGTCTAAGTATGGTTGTGACCTTCTTTGTTGCTTTCACATGGAAGATTGTAAACCAACCCCTTCCCCTTTCCAGTCCGGAGTCAATATTTCTTCCACCTGTACTTCCTTCAAAGTTGATGCCACTTTGTACCGTCAGTTAGTTGGTAGCCTCTTATACTTGACTCATACATGTCCCGATCTTTCCTTTGTTGTTGGTTTTGTTTCCCGGTATATGCAAACAACCCATGAAATCCATTGGAAAGAAACTAAAAGGATACTTCGATATGTCTGGGGTGTTAGCACTCTGTAATTTGCCCAAGGCTGTGGAGGCAGTCATAGAGGCAACATCAAATCCGCTTCGAGTCAGGGATCTAGCCCTCCAAGACTCAGAGAGGGATCTCTCTGTCTGATATAGCTTTGTTTGAAGAGGATATTATTCTAGCTATGCAGAACATGGGTTTGTTTATGGATTTAGAGTTGGTTTGGTTAAGGCACAAAGGACCATTGGGTGACATGGAGTCAATGATAAAGACGATAGATGAATGAATAACTAAAACAAGATGTAACCAGGCAAGATAATCATGCAAGTGGATTCTTTGATCTTATAGAATGGGAAAGGAAGAAAAGATTGGAATTCATTTCAAATGTAGAGCAGAGTACAGCTGAATTCTACACTTCAAACTTGGAAGAAAACATAAATATTGCATTGAGCAGCACAGGGTGTCAAGAACAATCATGTGCATTACCTTCTCATAGACAATACAGAAAGAAAAGTGTATGAAATAGCAAAATAATGAGTTACATGAGGGAAAAATTCACCACTTAAACACAAAACAGGAATCTGGAAAAAGTGCCTTTGTATTCATTCAGAAAGTCATTTACAGACTATTGATCATCTTTACAA
The DNA here is from genome assembly GCA_009831015.1 of Picea engelmannii. Taxonomy (NCBI): domain Eukaryota; kingdom Viridiplantae; phylum Streptophyta; class Pinopsida; order Pinales; family Pinaceae; genus Picea; species Picea engelmannii. The sequence goes on along the minus strand of ML848673.1, from coordinate 6,730 downwards.
AACAAAAAGCCATGTTTCTATATTATCTCCCCATCTGGTACCTCCAGGTCGAACCTCTTTACATTAAAATCCTCTAAATAAATAGGATAGATCTCCCCATAAGTTTCGGAAGTTGGATTCAACTGCCTCGGCCAAAAATAGCCACAAATCCCCAAAAATCCCGAACTGTCCGCCATGAAAGATGGGCCTAATTTCTGCAAAAAAGGGGTCCGAACAGACATGTATTTCTCTTCAATGCTGACACCTAGGCAAAAAATGAAGGAGGTTATTGTAGATGGGCATGTGCTGGACAAAAAATTCCTTCGGTTTCGCCAAATTCGCCTCCAGCTGGCCGTAATAGCTCCTGCAAGATCGAGACTGTAACAGAAAAACCAAAAATCCGAAAAAAGAGGCTGAAAGACAGCTTCAATTCTCTCTGCTCATGGAACCTGTGCAAAAAATGAGAGGGGTTTTTGTTCTTCAGCCCATTTTGAGCAAAAACCTCTCTCGGATTTTGAAAATCTGTCTTCATTTGCCCAGAATCCGTTTTGAAAGAAGACGTACTGAACAGGCAAAAATGGCGATTTTTTGAAAAAATGGGAAAAGTGTTTTTTTTTTGGGAGGGCGGTATTCCAGACCCCCCTGAGATGGTAAGCGGTTTTAGGGGGGGGGGGGGTCCGCTGGCCTG
>WSFP011359376.1:0-33535 GCA_009831015.1 Picea engelmannii | reverse complement strand
AAAAAAAAAATCTAAAAACGAAATTTGAGATTGTAATTATATTATCCAACAATTTTAGAGTAATTAATTCCTATGATATCCAAAATTGTTGAAAACCCATAAACAGACACAACTTCATTATGCGAAAAAATGTTTACCAAACAAAATTGTAGACAAAATTCAAATATAGGCACAAAAAATATCAATAAAAACAATAATTTCTAACTATGAGGTGAAACGTTTGAGTGGAGATCCACCTCCAAGAATTTTGATGTTGAACTTGCGAAATGCACAAGAGAATTCACCATGAATGCATGCATGGAGCACACTAAGATTGAGATTGCTATTATGAATGGAATGGAGAAATATAGGACAAAAATTGAAGTTAATTCTATATCTGTTAGATTGGAGAAAGTCTATTACCTTCACTAATCATGGTAAAAAGGAAAAGATGACCAATAGTGGCTAGTTGAGTTGATAAAAATAGGGTGTTATGATCGCCCTCACCAAGGTTCAAATCTCTCCAATGATGTTTGTGCTTGTGTGTGTGCTTGTGTTTATTGTGTGTGTGTGCTTGTGATATCACTGGAGGACAAGTATAAGTCGTGGACATGTTTAACCATTCACAACTCTCTAACTACACAAAATCTTTGATTTGAATGTTGTAAGCTAAATACAATAATCATAAACTCTCTTAGATTAGGAAAGAGCAAATTTACTACATCAAAAATTTCTAAAAAACACCAAAAAATATGTTTATCGACTAGAATTAATATGCCATCATGTATGCCATTATTTTCATCCACAATCATACCACTACCCAAGGAGGGGGGTGTTAATGAGATTGTAAATACACATGACAATCAATTATGAAAATGCAAACTAGAAGAATCATTTGAAAGGTCTTATTTTCAATTTTTGTAGTGTATATATTTCTATCGATATTGATGCCAATGATATGAGGTGATAATAAGGATTAACCAAAAATCCAACATCAATACATCAAGGTAAAGTGACTACATTGGATGAGAATATTTGTGCTAGTGCACATCGTATTAGTACATGTTATAGGTACTATTATTGCTCAGACACTCTCTAAAGGAAAATTCTAACCTTACATCAAGGGGAATACCTAAGGATACTATCAAGTGAATCACTACATGTCACTTATGTGATTCACTCCACTCTTAAGTCTAGGAAAACCAATCCAAGGGGGGAATATCGGGCGGTCGATTGAATTCCTATCGTTGTAATTTGGATATAAGTGACAACAAGGACTAGACACAATACCAAAGAGAACACTCCTAGAAAATATAAGTTATCAATGGGAAAACCAACCCTTTGGGGGATGCCAAATCCCCAAATTCTTGCTAGCGAAGGTGCAAGAGATAGTTATGGTAATATGCTCGCAATTTTCACCTAAGGTGCAAGTACCTCATGAAGACAGGAACCCTCCCTAGGAGACAAAACAACAATTATGCATATGCCTCAGGTACCACATGTATTTCACACCTGTAATCACCTTTGTAGATGTCCTAGGAATGGATACCACTTCGCAATCGAAGACCAGGCGGAACAGTCGTAGGTCAATATCACACATACAAATAGGGAAACTAAGCTCAAAATTTTGTGAAGCAATGCCACCCAGGGGACCTTGCACTTTCGAAATCCTTGTACATGTAGTAGTCCACAGAGACTAGAACAAGTGGAGAGGGGATATCACCCCACTTTCCCTAAGTGTAACCTCATGTTTAACTCCTGTGTGAGAGGAGATTTCCCGGTGAGCACTCCTTTCTACTAATGGAGTTTTCACTCTCTAGTGACTTCTAGTTTTGGTTTTATGGCCTTGGAGAATTTCCTTTCCAACCTACACCAAGTCCCTAAATCTTATTCTAATGTTGGTTTGATAGAAACGAAAAAGATCTAATTAATTTTAGAATAGTGTTTATTTAAGGGCTATTGATACTTAGGGTTTGATTCTAGGCATATGGATCAAAGATAAACGAGAGAGGATAATGGCCACTATTCAAAAACAAATGATTGTTTTCTTAAAATATTCAATGAGCCATTAACCAATGAAATGCAAAGTATAACATTGCAACATTTAATTCATTTTACATTTGCAAGAACATTTCAATTATGAACCAATTATCACAAACAAACAATGGAAACCAATTGTAAAAAGAATATCCAATGCACAAGCTACTAAGTAAAGGTCAAGGCATTACACCTAAGGTCAAATACATACAACCAACAATATTCATTAAGTGAACTGTCAAAACTTTTCTATGCCAAGTGTGAAACGTTATCAAGTCTCCATGAGATTATTTGAGCACAAATTCAGGCTAACCAAATGTTATTCCTTTGACAAAGTAACTATGCCATGAACCACATAAGAAGATGCTACTATAATAAATGCACAGTGAGGGTCAACCAGAGATAAAATGTCATCACTTTTTATTATCCAAGAGATTTGTCACTATTCAAACTTCATTTGTCTCAATACATACAGTTCAATGCTATGAAAATATGGCAAATCAACCTTCTACAAAAAAGAAACGGGAAATGATGCATAGGTTAACAAGTGATTGACAGTTATTCTAAGATTGGTAAAGAAGTGGTATCACAACCGAGCAACACCCATGTCAAAATTCAGTTCCAAGTTTATAAACCAAAATAGAAGACTTTGTAAATAAGTTTAAAGGTCAAATAATTTTGCACTCATTTCACAATCAAACCGTAGCATTAGGGTTCCAGTGTTAAACTTGTTCAGATTCAGATTTGGTTGATTATATCAATGATCACGTTGAAGTTATCATAAGTGTATGACAAACAAGGATGAGATCATCAAAGAGTAACATCAATAGAAATTTAAATTTGCAAAGTAAATGTGTATGGCATTAACCAATTTTCCCAGTTATATTACCCACATTCATTTACTTATTCATTTATTGTGGGTACCATTTGTAAATGATATTCAAAAAAGAACTAGAATATAACACAGATCATAACTGAAAGCCTAATTGTGCTAGGTTATTTCCCCCTTGAATTTCATAAAGAACTTATGGAACGATATGGATCATTACCTCATGGTTTGAAATATTTTGGATTGAGCAGATAGGTAACCAAACAATAATGCAAGAATACCATCAAATAATGCCTTGAAAGGCAAAGTTAATAGACTACTTACTCACTGGTGTAATCTATAAATATTTGACAATGAAGAGCAAGGGATTCACCAGCCAAAGATAGGAATTATTTAGGTAAGGATGAGGTCGTTGGAGATGTTTGGGGAAATTTACCCCCTCTCACCTAGGCGTAGTTAAAGGAGATCATGTCTCATGGTATGCATTGAAGAAAATGATCTCGAAGATGATTATCAACATTCTCTATAGACAATATCCCCTCATATGCCTCCCCCCTCATCAAAACTTAGTCCATTTCACTTTGATTATCACGATTTATCCAATGATGGTGGTTCAACACACATGAGTTACACTAGTCATTGTTTCATATAAAGTGTTACATTTAATGCATTAGGCATTTATGTGAGGATCATGGGTTAAAGTTAGATAATGGATCATGATTTATTGGAAGTTATGCTCTTTTTCCTTGTTTCACCTTGGTGGTTGTTAGTCCGTAACCTTGTTTTTGACTGATTGGGTGTCCCTAGTCCCTGTCCTACCCATTTTCCATGATTTTTTGTTAAACTTTGTTTTCCTTCTTGGCTTGAAAGCTTATTTTTCAATCTTTTTATGCACATTTTAAATGATTTTTAAGTTTCTAAAGATTAGGATATGATATGAAAATTTTATGTCACATCATTTGTCCTTTCCTCATTTGAAATTCCATTTTTTTTCAAAGTGGATTGGGCGCTGCAAGAATAGCACTATTCTTGCAGTGCCAGGAATAATCATTGTTTTGATATGTGTATTAGAGGATATAAACATATCTTTATGATCTATTTCAGGGTGTTATTCTTATGATGACAGTTAAATTCGGAGGATTGAGTTGTACTTTCCACCTCGACATCAAATCAACATGCCTGATTATCATTGCATATCAATGAAATTGTTATCTGCCTATTTTAGTATGTATTTTATTCTACACATGTTTTGTAGGTAAAGGGATAACTATCAATTTTCAACATCCCTCAAAAGTTGGAGATTAAACCCTCGACCTTCTCAGAATTTTCTGCATGATTGTATCACCGATATGGTGCCCAAAAAGAGTGGCCAGATAACCATATTGGAGCCTGAAGGTACAGAATTGCTCGAAGCATTTCCTTAGATGGCCCAGAAATTCAAGGATGTTGGTTGGTTCAAATTCTTCTCAATGTTCCAGGGTCATGATGAACAGATCTCTATGAAATTTTCACAGAATTTTGATGGTTTCGAATCAGTGGTTGGAAAACTTCTGATGCACGTGACAGAGCATTCCATTGCTAAAGCTTGCAGGTTACTAGTATATGGGGAAAGATGGTGGAAGAAGGAAAATGTAGTCATCGAGTTTGTAAATCATTTTTTAATTCCAGAAAAGAAAAACTCTAATTGGAGCCAGGGTATCCCACACAGCTGGGTGAGGAAATAATGGCACATTGCCCTGTTGATTATCCACAGGTACATTACATGTGAAGGAATATTTTATTTGGTCCATATCTATAATATTAGACTGTTGATCCATGTAAATGGTGATTACCCTATTAACCTACCTTATTTCTTATTAAAAAAAATATCCAATATGTCTAAGAGGATTGAGTCACATCCTACCATAGCAAAAAATGGTATTTTTCATCAACGGTTGATTGGAACGTTAGTAGTATTCTCCTTAAATAAAGTTCATAGATCTTGGGACTGGTTAATCCAGTCATTAAAACCTAATATACAAGTAACTAAGTCTAAAATTGTCAAGGAGAAGAAACCTATAAAATAAAAATAGACCTTTCAAGCCACTAAAGTTTTGATGAAAGAAAATTCCCCTGCAGCTAGGGTAACTCATGCTGGAAAGAGAAAATTACAAACCCAGCAAGCTATTGGTGATTTTCCTATGGGTAAAGTTAATGAGAAAGGCACTACCAGTCGAAGTAAGAAACTTAAAATGGATAAAGAGGTTGACATCCATCTTGATCCACATATAAAAAGGTAATTTGATGAACATGAATATTACATCACAAGTCTAGTTCAAACTCTAGACAAATAGAAGCAACAACCTATAGGAAAGAAGACTGCAAAAGGTAAGAAACGGAGTAACAAGAAAACACATGTACCTAAATGTCCTAGAAGAAATTCTACCAAAGCTATCAATAAATTTAGACTGAATTCAAAATCCATGTTTCATCCTTCCATCAAGAAGGAGAACCTCATAATCATAGAAGACAATTTAGAGGATTCTAAGAAGGAGATCAAAAAACAGGTTGTGGCATCTTCTTTACATGGGATAGAGGAGGAATTTGAGGAACAAAAGAGGAAACAAGAAAAGGGAAAGTAGATTGTACAGTACTCCATAAGACCTATGACCAAAGCAACTACAAAGTCAGCTTCAGTATCTGAATCTATATTTAAAGGCACATATGTAGTTAATGATGAGAGAAATTATCTTTTCCCAGAACTAGACCAGCTGCAAGACCTTCCAGAAACCAGAGATTATGACAGCATTGAAGAAGAAGACCTTAGTTCTGGGCTATCTTCAAAATATGTAATCAAACTAAGAAAACCCCAAGCTTTTATAGATTTGAACTTACTTTCACCAGTAGATGAATATCTAGAATTCAAATTGGAAGTAAGGAAGTAAAAAGACAAAGTAATGGAGCTGCAGAGTATGATTAAGCAATTGAAGAAAGAAAAATCCTTTTTTGAGCAATGGAATGCTAAACAACAAGAAAAGATACAAGATTTCAAAAGGAAGAGGAAAGAGAAGAAGGCATTGCTTAAAGAGGTAAGGGAATCCAATATAAGATTATATTGGCATAATTTTGTGCTAACAACTAAGCTCAATCAGAGAGACACCAAGGCTACTGCAGTCATCATACCATGACAATTCAAGGAGAGTCTGCCTCAGTTTTGATTATTTGATGTTATTACTCAGAAAGTAAAGATGATCAGTTTGGTTCATAGTGCTTGGTTCAAATGGAACTTTTTGGTATCTCAGATGAATCAACTCAGCAAAATAGTATTCCTATTTTTGTGGGATTTTCCATTTTTATAAAATTGTTTCCTAATCTATATTTGGATTGGTTGTTGAGCCTACTACAATATAGGAATTAGAAGTGCTCATATGAGATTTATTCTCCTAGGTAATAATCATTGACATGATCCTATTGTAAAACTGTAAACTAGAAAATAGGATCTATAGGAATACTCTGTGCTTTAAAAAGACACAAGAAAGATTGTATAGAGGTCAATTAGTTGGGGCATTCAAGGACCTTTTTTGTTAAAAAAACTCTACTGTAAGACAACACTATATTTCATATTGGTACTAAATGGCAAAGGCATGTTGATGGTCAGATCTTCTTTCATATATTTATCTGTTTCTTTTCTTACTTGAATTCATTTATTATGTTGCAATGCATATGATTTCTTGATTTTGGGTGACACGGTGAACATTTTACTGTTTTTTTTCATAATCAAGATTGTTTTCAAGTACATGTTCTTGTTTCTTGATGATATTTTGAAATAATAAATCCATGTGTGAGTTGACAAACTAGATACTCACATACCTTCCTTTCTTTATTTACCTTACTATATGATCTGTTAAAGTGACTACCATTTACTAAACCAATGTGATGTTTACTTACTTTTACATTGAGTTATATGTTTATTTTGAATCCCTTAACCAGCTTTCAACCATTTTCTAAAAACCTATTTAGAAAACCCCTAAAAAATACCATTGCAATAACCTGATGATGCCCTAGATTGCCCTCTCACAATCAATTGCAACTTTAGGGACTAACATATTTTGGCGTCGTTGTCAGGGACGAAGGAATGAAGATATTTTACCTGGGAGAATGACAAGATCATAACTAAATCTTGATGGTGGACAAGAATTTGGACAATTACATGAGATTGTGTAACTTTCACCTGGCGACTCCTCTGTATTAATTCTGGCTCCTAAAAGAGAATCAAAATGACTTAAAACTCCTCCAACTTCCTCATCCTCTACAAAGAAACAAGTGACCAGAAAAAAACCAGATCCTAAGCATGTTGTAGCAGTGTCAGATCCTGAAAAGCTATTGAGAAAATCTAAAAACACTCTTGGACAATCCTCTCTTTCAAAAGGAAAATTGTCTTCTACAAGTACTTAAGGACAATCTTCTGAAACTGTCAACATATTTCCAATCGAAGAAGTTATTCATGAGAGTGAAACAAAGCCTATTGTTGAACCTTTAGTTGTTTATTTCCCTTAACTATCTCAGAATTGAATTTAGATCAATGGAAATTGTTTGTTGAGCTCATTGAAGAAGAACAAACAAATACCTTATCTGTAGCTGAAACTTTGAGAGACTTTCCCAAAGATATTAAAAGTGAACCAGATACACTCTCATCATCACCTCAATTTAGTTCTTCCAAAGAGAATAAACCACATTGTTATTCCTTTGAAAATCCTCTTTTTCTGGAACCTTCAACCTACTTTGGTTCAAATAAGAAACCTCTGATTTATTTAGTTGAATATCAAAAAATTATATCAGCTCAATTAAGTTGCTCCACCCAAGGAACTGTCTCTCTTTCTATATCGCCAGTTCTTCTCACTCCTACAGTTCAAACACCCACTATGGTAAATATGGTTGTGAATATGATGGATGCAATTATTGCAACCAGATATGCACCATTAAATTTACCACAAGTCCTGTATGTCTTCCCACCTAATGATTATATGAAGTATTTTCCAAGATTCAATGGAGAGGGAGAAGTCACTATTGAAGAACAATTAAACTCTTTCTACAGTTTTGGAGATAATTTTAATGTGGAGCATGCACATATTTGGATGAGACTTTTTGTGTAGAGTTTAGATGGAGAGGCAAGGAAATGGCTTAGAATCCTTCCTCCCAATTCAATTGTTGATATTAATGCATTGGATGATACATTTTTAAGACACTAGGGAGATAATAAAGACTACTTGTATTACATCACTGAGTTTGGTGATTTGAAAAGAAAAAAAGGAGAATCTATATCGAATTTTACTAAAAGATTTAATAAAATGTATAGTAAAATCCAAATGAAATCAAACCCACAGAAACATCATCCAAAATTACTTTTTTCAATGCCCTTGATGCTGAGCTTTCTCTGTTGTTGAGAGAAAGAAGGTCTACTACTCTACGTCTGATGCAGGAAGTAGCTATTGAAGTAGAATCTAACATACTAGCAGCAAAGAAATTGAAGTATAGGGGTGATAGAGACAAGAAAAAACTGAGAAAAGAACTCCCTTCTTCTTCTCATACAACATTTGATTCTAAGATGGATGAAATGGCCAAAATGTTGAAAACCTTGACATCTGAAATGGCTAGGCTGAAGATAGAAACAAAACAACCTAGCAGACCTACACAAAAAGGTGGATACAGAAATCCTAACCAGTTTAGGAGGCCTAACAATGTCCCTCAAATCTTGCCTAGAGAAAGGAGAAATCAAGAAGATCGAAAATTTTTGCCTCCTTTTCAAAATAATGTAGTGGAGGAATTTGAAGAAATTGATGACACTGAAGATTATCTTACAGTGCGTTTAAATGATACAGAATTACCTCCCACTCATTTGATACAACAATATTATGAATATGCTCTTATACTAAATCAATTTGAGGAAGATGATGTTGATGAAATTATCCAGAAAGAACCTAAAAGGGAAAATATGATCTTAGGTCCAGATCAAATACACCAAAGGTGGATATACCTATTCCAACCAAAAAGACTAATGCTCTAGTTAAATTAGGGGTCAGTAAAGAAATTCTAGGGGTTAAAACTGATCAGCAACCAAAGAAACATGTCAAAGTTAGCACTACAGAGGTGACGAAATTGAGAAGCTTGTTTCTTCATTCAGTTTGAAAAATGAAATTAATAAAATTAAAATCCCCATACCTCTGGTAGAATTGATGAAAATTGATCCTTTTAGAAAATATTTTCTCAAAGCATTGTAGCCTCCTTCTCATGTTAATTTTTCATATACTATAAATCTTGAAGATGAAAACCCTGCCATAACCATTGGACCTCATATTGAAGACAGGTATGATGTTTCTCCTCCCTTCTACATATCTTTGAACATTCATGACAAAATATTGCATAATTGTTTAATGGATTTAGCAGCTTCACACAATTTCATGCCAAAAGTGGTAATGGATGAATTAGGTTTAGATATTACTAAGCCTTATCTAGACCTATATTCATTTGACTCCAGGAAAGTTAAATGTTTGGGAGTCATTAAAGACATGGTTGTTACTTTATCTCAGTTACCTATGAAAAGTGTGGTGTTGGATGTAATTGTGGCTGACATACCTCCTAAATCTGGGATGCTTTTGTCAATATCATGGGCTAAAAAAGTAGGAGGCACACTACAAATGGATCTTAGTTATGCTACCATACATGTGTTTGGTGGAGAACATTGGAGACTGTATAGAGAAGTGAGGTTGGCTTACCTGGTAAGTGATCATGAAAATCCTCGTAATCATCCCATATATGTTGTAGAAGATTAACTTGGCTCTTCTATTCGTCACATTGGTGACCAGATAGTTGAAACAACAATCAGAACAATCATACCTACAATTGAAGAAAATGCAGAAAACCTAGTGTGGAAAATGTTCTTTGATGGGGCTTGTTCAAAAGAAGGCTCTGGAGTTGGGATTGTTTTTATTTCTCCTACCAAAGAAGTTATTCATCTGTCATACAAACTGGAATTTAATACAACCAACAACATTAGTGAATATGAAGCTCTGTTGTTATGATTGAAAGCTGCTAAAAATATGGGCATAGATAAAATTTATGTTTTTGGAGATTCAAAGTTTATCATCCATCAGATAAAAAATATTTATCAGACCAAACAGCAGAGGTTAAAGCAGTATAGAAATGAAGTGTGGGACTATGTTGATAATTTATTTTCGGCCTTCAATATTAGTTTTGTACACAGAAATTTGAATCATCATGCAGATTCTTTAGCACTTGCAGCTAGTAATTTCATAACTCCGATCTTTCCCAATTTAAGATTTGAGATTGAGGTGAGACACAAACCCTCAATACTAGATAACATAAAAAAAATTGGAAATTTTTTAAAGATGACCAAGAAATTCAAATGTTCTTGGAGACCATTGATGATTTTTCTAATATCTCAATAGATCAGGATAATGAAAATGATGATGTGGAAGTTCATGTTGCAAATGTCCTTCAAGACAATATTGTTGGTAACAAAATCATTGAGTTGAAAACAAATCATCTGCCAAAGGGCCTAGTTCCACTTGAGAGGTTATTTGACCATAATGATGTTTCAAGAAAATATGTTATTCAAACAGAGGAGGTTGAAGTGGTAGGCTATGATATCAGTCCAGATTCAAATCCCGGGATCGTGAAATTATCCAGAAAATTGCATGAAAAATAGAGAGACGGGTATGTCAATTTGATGAAACGGTTTTCAGATGTTTTTGTTTGGTCTTATGAAGACCTAAAGGTTTTCTATACAGAGATTATGCGCCGCATGATTACTTTAAAGACTGGATCCAAACCTTTTAACCGGAAATCTAGAGAATTCAATCCTTTGTTGCCTCCTATAATTGAAAAAGAATTGAAAAGATTGTTGGATGCTAAAATTATAGTACCATTGAGATACTCAAAATGGGTAGCTAATTTAGTATCTGTCAGGAAAAAGAATGGAGAGATAAGGATTTGTGTAGACTTCATAAATCTGAACAGATGTTCTCTAAAGGACAATTATCCATTACCTAAAATGGATCATATTCTACAAAGAGTAGTAGGGGCAAAAAGAATCTCTATACTTGATGGTTATTCAGGGTATAATCAGATATTAGTGATGGAAGAAGATAAGAAGAAGACAACTTTTACCACTCCCTGGGGAACTTTCATGTATGAAAAGATGCCTTTTGGATTAATGAATGCAGGAGCAACATTTCAAAGAGCTATGGATATTGCATTTGTTGGTGAGAAAGACAGATTTATGGTTATTTATCTTGATGATATTACTGTGTTTTCAACCTTTGATGATGAACACTTGTAGCATTTGAAGCAAACATTTGAAAAATGCCAGAGGTATGGTATATCATTAAACCCTAAAAAGTCTCATTTTGCCATGGAAGAAGGAAAAATTTTAGGACATATTGTTTCACCAGAAGGAATCAAGATAGATCTTGAAAGAGTAAAGGCCATTCAACAGATAGACATTCCAAGAAATAAGAAGTATATCCAATCTTTCATAGGTAAAATCAATTTCTTAAAAAGATTTATACCAAATTTTGCATAAATTATTAAGTATATCACTCATATGTTGAAGAAGGATGCAGAAATAAAATGGATACCAGAAGCAAAAGAATCTTTTGAAAAGATTAAGAAGGCTCTAATCTAGGCATATGTCCTCATCATCCCTAATTACTCTAAGGAGTTTTTAATTTTTTCATTTGCCTCTAAAGACACTATAGTTGATGTTCTCTTACAAAAAAATGACCAGGGGTATGAGAAACCTATCTCTTTCTTCAGCAAGACTCTCCGGGATTCTGAACTAAAATATGATATTATGGAAAAACAGGAATATTCTTTGGTGAAGGCTTTCAAATATTTCAGGGTATATGTCCTACAATATGAGATTACTGCATATGTTCCAAGTAGTGCAGTTAAAGAAATTTTGGTCCAACCTGATTGTGAAGGAAAGAGGGGGAAGTGGATAAATAAAATTCTAGAATACAACTTGAATATAAAGACCACTTAGTTAATAAAAGGACAAGTCCTTGCCAAATTGATGATAGAGTAAAATTGCAAAGCAATTGGATTATATCATTTATCTAGAAAATCATAGAATTCATCATTTCAGATTGAGGAAACTAGCTCATAGGTAAGCAACAAATATTTTTCCTCACCATGGTACAAAGATATTATCTTTTATCTGCTAAATCTGGAGTCTCCTCCTGATTTAGATAAATCCAAGTTCAGATCACTTAAATTGAAATCAGTGAAATATTGCATTATTGATCAAATCTTGTTTTGGAAAGATCCTAATGGAATTATGTCAAGGTGTGTTGATGAAGAGGAAGCAAAACTGATTTTCTATGATTTACACTAGGGTGTTTGTGGGGGACATCACTATTGGAACGCTACTTCTTTCAAAATTTTAAGAGCAGGCTATTATTGGCCTGTACTGTTTTCTGACATATTTACTCAGGTAAGGGCATGTGAACCATGTCAAAAGTTTGCAGGAAAATAGAAACTTATGTCCCTACCTTTAAAACACGTCATAGCTCATGGACCTTTTCAACATTGGGGCCTAGACTTCATTGGAGAAATCCATCCTCCCTCATCTGGACAACATAAATGGATACTCACAGCCACAGATTACTTTACCAAGTGGATTGAAGCAAACCCAAATTGAAATGGAATAGACAAGGTAATCATGGATTTTCTTGAAGGGCATATTTTTTATAGATTTGGTTGTCCTAATAAGTTGGTTACTGACAATCCTCAAGATTTCAAATCAAATTCAATGGTTGATATTTGCAATAAATATAACATCAAATTGGTCCATTCCACTCCTTACTATCCCCAAGGCAATGGGTTAGCAGAATCATCCAATAAAAGCCTCATAAGGATTATCAAAAAATTACTTACAGAAAACAAACGGTCATGGGATTCCAAATTAAAATTTTCCCTATGGGATGATCGGATCAATAATAAGAAATCTATTGGAAATTCCCCTTTCCAAATGGTGTACGGAATAGAGGCTACCTTTCCAAATCAATTGGGTTTACCTATTCTTAAATTTCTACAAGAGGAGTTAGAATAACCCAATGACATTCAAAGGGGAGTTTTCCAAATGATAGAGGTTCAACAGACTAGAGAAAAGTTGGATCAGAAAGTTGTTATTCATCAGAGCAAATTCAAAGCAACGTTTGATAAAAAGACAAAGAAGGATATTTTCAAAGAGGGAGATCTTGTATTGAGATGGGATGCTAGAAGAGAGGACAAAGCTAAACATGGTAAGTTTGACAACTTATGGTATGGTCCTTTCAAAGTAGCGAGGGTCATGAACAACAATACCTTTCTCTAACATAATTTGGATGATAGTGAGATTTTAGGAGGCCCAGTAAATGGGAGATTCCTGAAACATTATTTCCTTTAAAAGCAGTCAGAGAGTTCAGTTTGTACAGTACGATTTATTTTGTTTTTTTTAGCTCAAATAAAGACTCCATATACCCAATGGAATTGTTTCTTTACAGTTTGGTAGTTTTGAATAAAGGGTGAGAGAACAGGGAAATAAAGTGAATCAGAAGGATATGAAGGCATTGGTCAGCAGTTCTTAAAGCTTCATCATGAAGATTTATCCCCAGAAGGAGCTAGTGTTAGTCCTTAACCTTGTTTTTGACTGATTGGGTGTCCCTAGTCCCTGTCCTACCCATTTTCCATGATTTTTTGTTAAACTTTATTTTCCTTCTTGGATTGAAAGCTTATTTTTCAATCTTTTTATGCACATTTTAAATGATTTTGAAGTTTTTAAATATTAGGATATGATATGAAAATTTTATGTCACATCATTTGTCCTTTCTTCATTTGAAATTTCAAATTTTATCAAAGTGGAAAGGGCGTTGCAAGAATAGTGCTATACTTGCAGTGCAGGGAATCATTGTTTTGCATGGGACACCCTTCCCAGATCGTGTTCTAACGTTCAAAATAATTATTAGAGGATCTGCACATCTCTTTATGATCTATTTTAGGTTTCTATTCTTATGATGAGTGCTAAATTTGGAGGATTGAGTTTTACTTGCCACCTTGACATCAAATCAACACGCCTGATTATCATTCCATATGAATGAAATAATTATCTGCCTATTTTAGTATGTTTGTTATTCTACGCATGGTTCACAGGTAAAGGGATAACTTTCAGTTTTCAACACCCCTCGAAAGTTGGAGATTAAACCCTTGACCTTCTCAGAATTTTTTGCAGGATTGTATCATTGATATGGCGCCCAAAAACAGTGGCCAGATAACCATATTGGAGCCTGAAGGTACAGAATTGCTCGAAGCATTTCCTCAGATGGCCTAGAAATTCAAGGATGTCGATTGGTTCAACTTATTCTCAAAGTTCCAGGGTCATGATGAACATATCTATATGACATTTGCACAGAATTCTGATGGTTTCGAATCTGTGGTTGGCAAACTTCTGATGCACGTGATAGAGCATTACATTGCTAAAGCTTGCAGGTTACCAATATATGGAGAAAGATGGTGGAATAAGGAAAATGTAGCCATAGAGTTTGTGAATCAGTTTTTAATTCTAGAAAAGAAAAAACCTAATTAGAGCCAGGGTATCCCACATGGCTGGGTGAGGAAAGAATGGCACACTGCCATGTTGATTACATGTGAGGGTAGATTTTCTTTGGTCCATCTCTATCATATTAGAGTGTTGATCCATGTAAATGGTGATTACCCTCTTAACCTACCTTATTTCTTATTAAAAAGGTTATCCAAGATGTCTAAGAGGATCCAGTCACATCTTTCCACAACAAAAAACAGTATTTTTCATCAAGGTTTGATCAGAACGTTAGTAGTCTTTTCCTTAAATGAAGTTCAGAGATATTGGGACTAGTTAATCCAGTCATTAAAACCTAATATATAGGAAACTAAGTCTAAAATTTTCAAGGAGAAGAAACCTGTAAAATAAAAACAGACCTCTCAAGCCATTGAAGTTTTGATGAAAGAAAATCCCCCTACAGCTAGGGTAACTCGTGCTGGCAAGAGAAAATTACAAACCCAACAAGCTATTGGTGATTTTCCTATGGGTAAAGTTAATGAGAAAGGCACTACCAGCCTAAGTAAGAAACTTAAAATGGATAAAGAGGTTGACATCCATCTTGATCCAGATATAAAAAGGGAATTTGATGAACATGAAGATTACATCACAAGTCCAGTTCAAACTCCAGTCAAACAGAAGAAACAACCTACGGGCAAGAAGACTCCAAAAGGTAAGAAACAGAGTAAGAAGAAAACACCTGTACCTAAATGTCCTAGAAGAAATTCTACTCGAGCTGCCAATAAATTTAGAGTAAATTCAAAAGTCATGTTTCATCCTTCCATCAAGAAGGAGAACCTCATAATCATAGAAGACAATTCAAATGATTCTAAGAAGGATATCAAAAAACAGGTTGTGGCATCTTCTTTACATAGGACAGAGAAGGAATATGAGGAACAGAAGAAGAAACGAGAAAAGGGAAAGCAGATTTCACATTACTCTAGAAGACCTGTGACCAGACCAACTACAAAGTCAGCTTCAGTATTTGACTCTATATCTAAAGTCACAGATGTAGTTAATGATGAGAGAAATGATGTTTTTCCAGAACTAGACCAACTGCAAGACCTTCCAGAAACCAGAGATTCTGAAATCATTGAAGAAGAAGACCTTAGTTCTGGGATATCTTCAAAATATGTAATTAAACTAAGAAAACCCCAAGCTTATATAGATATGAACTTACCTTCCCCAATAGAGGAATATCTAGAAATCAAAGTGGAAGCAAGGAAGGAAAAAGATAGAGTAAAGGAGTTGCAAAGTATGATTAAGCAATTGAAGAAAGAAAAATATTTTGTTGAGAAATGGAATGTTAAACAACAAGAAAAGATACAAGATTTCAAAAGGAAGAGGAAAGAGCAGAAGGCATTGCTTAAAGAGGTAAAGGAAACCAATATAAGATTATATTGGTATAATGTTGTGCTAACAACTAATCTCAAACAGAGAGACACCAGGGCTATTGCAGTCATCATAGCATGACAATTCAAGGAGATTCTGCCTCAGTTTTGTTTGTTCAATGTTATTACTCAGAAAGTAAAGATGAGTAGTTTGGTTCATAGTGCTTGGTTCAAATGGAACTTCTGGTATCTCAGATGAATCAACTCAGCAAGACAGTATTCCTATTTTTGTGGGATTTTTCGGTTTTATAAAATTGTTTTCTAATCTATATTCGGATTGGTTGTTGAGCCTACTACAATATAGGCATTAGAAGTGCTCGTATGAGCTTTATTCTCCTAGGAAATAGTCATTGACATGATCCTATTGTAAAAATGTAAACTAGAAAATAGGATCTACAGGAATACCATGTGCTTTAAAAAGACATATGAAAGATTGTATATAGGTCGATTAGTTGGGGCATTCAAGGACCTTTTTTACAACTAAAAAAACACTGTAAGACAAGACTATATTCCATATTGGTACTAAATGGCAAAGGCATGTTGATGGTCAGATCTTCTTTCATATATTTATCTGTTTCTTTTCTTACTTGAATTCATTTATTATGTTGCAATGCATATGATTTCTTGATTTTGGGTGACAAAGTGAACATTTTAGTGTTTTTGTTCATAATCAAGATTGTTTTCAAGTACATGTTCTTGTTTCTTGATGATATTTTGAAATAATAAAACCATGTGTGAGTTGACAAACTAGATACTCACATACCTTACTTTCTTTATTTACCTTACTATATGATCCATTAAAGTGACTACCATTTAATAAACCAATGGGATGTTTACTTGCTTTTACATTGAGTTATATGTTTATTTTGAATCCTTGAACCAGCTTTCAACCATTTTTTAAAAACCTATGCAGAAAACCATTAAAAAATACCGTTGCAATAACCTGACGATGCCCTAGCTTTCTCTCTCATAGTCAAGCGTAACTTTGGGGACTAACAGTGGTCATCATATGTGTCCTATTCCAGTGTTGCCACTCTTGGGGAACAAGTGCTAGCGGGAAAAACCCCCACTATGGCTACACCAGGTTTTACAATGTAGGAAGATCAATGACCGTGTAAAAGTCTCCTACTTTTCTAACTACCCCAAACGTATCCCAGACTCATACATGAAAGACAAAGTGAGAAGGATCAGGTAACTTTACCTTTTACTCTGTGTCCGGTGTCGATCCTCTCATGCTTGATAGCTCCGCTGACTGCGAACCTCCTCCCAAGGCTGGCATGTATTCACAAACTGATAAACAGGAAACTACAAACATGTATTTCATATATAAATCATGGGTTAGATGTTAGAATAAAACATAAATCAAATGCAAACATTTGACACATCATATTTCGGGACAGGAAAAGTATTTCTTTTATTGATATCACAATGATTACTTACAACAAGATCGGCTACTGCTCCACGAACCTAGTCCAGGCTCCTCTTCACCAAGCTCCAAGTGTACCTCTGTATATATTTCTCCTCTCAACCTTCTTCTTGGGAAATGGAATGGGCTTATGATGGAGGAAAAAGGGGAAAATGGGGAAGTCTGAGGAAATTCTCACAACAAGGATGCAAATGCTTGGGGTAAGGAGGGGATGTGAAACGGGCAGAATTTCACTGTTCTTACGCTTATCTTAGGAATGAGAACCCAATACCTCCTTTTATATGAAAAAAGGATGGTTATTCGATTGGGTGATGGGCTATAGGCGATGGATTAGTTGGGAAACTACCCAATAGCCCATAATCTCAACGAATTCCTTGCAACTTTTTAATTTTTGTAACTTTTGAAAGTATGCGTGGGTTGTAATAGTGTAGCTAGCATATGTACACGGGTTGTAGTGGTCCAGCAAGTGTGTGTATGTGGGAATTATTGGTGCAGGGTGCGTACATCTTCAAAAAATGAGTTTTTAAGAAGAGCAACTCAATGATGGCCTAGAAAAAATAGCAAGTAAGAGGGCCAAATGCCAGGTATGCATGTATGGAGCAATGTAGGGTTATAACATATGCCCCCTAATGTGTGAGGTCATAAGAGCATCTGATGGATGAAATACATTACAAAATCTTCATCAATGTATGAAGCGGGTGAGCCCAGGACCAGAGTTCGGGAGGTGCCATCTGCAAAAATAACAATTGTCTCTCTGAGGTGGGCATACCCATGATCGGGATGAAATAGATCATGGTTTCCAATCAAATACACTACAGATCCATGTCATATAACTATATAAAGTGTATCCACGAGAAATACACAATGGATCTACATCTCAAAATCAAAGATACACATGTATAGTATCCATCTTCAAGAAGCAAATGACGCCTGATGGCTGGAGATGAGGCCTTTAGAGCTTGAGAAACTTCAAGATCTTCAAAAATTGGGTAGGAGTGTAATGTGAGTGTACGAATTCACTACCCAGAGGTCTTCGATGACTCATCGGGAATAGACAAGAGGATATTGGTGATCAGGTAGAGAACTTCATTGATTTCGAAAAAGGACTTGATTGGGATTTTGGGATGGTCGGTCATGAGGTCAAGAGACAAAATGCAGAAAGGTTGACTCAGGCTAGATGAAACTTCCCTTGGACAAGAGCATGAAAGATGATCAGACTTAGGCAGCATGACATGACATAAGTTCACGATGCAGGAGGCAACACAAACTCTCCATGTGTTTGGAAGAATAACCAAACGGAGGAGGACACAGCTCTATGTAGCGAGAACATCTTCCTACGGTCATATTAAATCCAAAATATTGACGAAAAAATGGAAGGATGTGCTTTGTCCAAGGGCGACTCATTGTGCTGCAAAAAAAGAATATATATTTCTCGTCCTCTTTTTGGGGGTTTTTAATTTTTTTGTCTTTTTCAATATTTGTAAAGAGCTTGAAAAAGAATAAAAGAATGCTACGTTACAAAGGAGGAACGAGTGTTGCAAGAATACTAGTTCCAAGCATGAGGAACACACTAAAGCTCATAGCAAGGAGACAGGTGCAGGAAAAGGACACTCGAGGAAAATTTCTCCATGGGTCAAGGTGTCAGGTCCCAGAGGAAAAGTGCTACAAGGCTTGTGTATAAGGCATGCTTAAAAGGTTTAGTTGAGAGAAACATGGAGCTGCCATTAGGCCAAAGATGCAGAGATGAAAATGTGATTAGCAAGACACAATGAAACCCCCTTCAATGTATTTTTCACGAGTCCAGAGAAGGTAAGCTTGGTGGTTTTTTCACATTTAGAGAGTCTGAAAAAATGTAAAAGAAGACTCCACTGGGGTACCTTTTTCGAAAATAGTCTAGTCTGTTCGAAAAAAGGCGTAAACTTTCACCGAAAAGACATCTATTTAGAACCATTTTAATGAGTGTGACACAGACAAGATCACTCAGCAATCTTTTCAATTTTAAGGAGTCTGAAAAGAGATTAACTATGGACTCACATCCTTTTTCTATATTTAGTCTCCTTAGCCCGAAAAAGTATAAAATTTACTGAGGAGAACTCTCCCGGCGAGATGAATTTCCCGAGGTGTATATTTTTCCTCTTTAATCCATAGGCCAAAAAAAGGGACAAACTCATGCCAGTAGATGTTCTTATGTACCAATTTAACGAGTGTGAAGGAACAAGGTCACTCGGCAATCTTTTCAATTTTAAGGAGTCTGAAAAGAGATTAACTATGGACTCTATAAGGTATGTTCTTTTTCGTAAATTTAGTCCCTCGGGCCTGAAAAAGGGTTAAACGTATACCTGAGAATACTCTTCTAGCGAACCGAAGTTCCTAGAGTATACCTTTGTTCGTAAAATTGACCATCTAGACTGAAAAAGGGGTAAACTATCGTCGGACATACATGCCTTCAATTTTTAAAGGACAACAAGATTGCTCGACAATATTTTCATGTTTAGAGAGTCTGAAAAGGGCTTAAAGAAGACTCCAAGAGGTTACTTTTCTCAGTTAATTCTGACAAGATTGAAAAGCATAAATATAGTCTCGTCAGATGTTGCTTTTGGATTTCAAAGCGAGCTTGAAAGTCAATAAAGTATGCTCATTTTTGTGAGTCCCGAGGGTGAGTCCAAGAGTGATGACACATCAAACGTATGAGGCTCAATCTCGTAATCAAGACAGGACTAAAAAGGACTCTCGAGCCTAAAGTCATTAACGATGGCATGGACACCAAAATGCAACAAGGATCTAACTAGGCCATCCATGTAAAGGTAGGCTCTACCACCTAATTACGACACTTATAAAGTAGCAATGAAGGTTTTGTGTCACAGTTCAGTGGGATCGATCCTATGGCAAAGCAGAAAAGACAACGAGATGCACAAAGTGGAGGTGGAATCCTAACTTATATGCAAAAAATTTGAAAAAATGACTTTTCCAAAGGACCTTTCAAAGTGACCCATCTCCCAAAAAGTTACCAAACCTAAAATCAAAGTGCATCGTAACATCCAATAAGAAACTCAAGAACCACACTAAATGATTTTCAAGGCAGAAAAAATGACAAAATGGTTCCAAAAAGTGGTAAAAAGGGCCAAAAAAGTCTATAAATAGAAGATGACAGCTTATTTTAACCATTGCACATTGAGAATTAACCAAAAAGAGAAAAAGACCCCTTTTCTAAAAGAGTTGATTTCGGGAGCTTCAGAGGACGAAACGAACTTCCGCTCGAACCAAGTAAGGACAAACTCATCCCTCCTGCATTTCCATACTTCAAGTATGCATTTCTTTTAGTTTTGGGGGGGTGTGCCTTCCTAAAAAGGGGTGGCCCTATGTGTACACGGGATGTCTAAGGACATCCCATGTATGCCCATGGGAAGAAAACAATATGCCCGCGTGCATACGCGATTGTGTCTAAGACATCTTGCGTACACCCTCAAAAGCATAGGAAAAATGAAAAGTGAAAGAGTTAACTCCTCCTTGAACTTGTCATGTAACAGGATGTATGTCCACTAGAGAGAGAGAGGGAGCAAGAAGAGATCGATTCTTGGTCAATGAGGACCCTGCTGCTATTGTCACATTGAAACAATGCGAGTTATGGAAGTTATACCGGTGTCCACTCATGAGAGCACAACCCAGGCTATTGAATGCCTTAATGGATTATTAGCAGCATGATGCAGAGACGTTTATGCTTGAGGGGAAGTCATTGACTCCAACGACTGAGGAAATATACTTCTTGACTAAAATCTCGAGGAGAGGGGAACCAGTCAACTTGCGTTCATTTCCCCCTGGGCCCCATAACATAGTCGAGCTCATCGAAATGCATTGCAAGGCTGGCACTGAGAAACTAGGTTCTCAGGTGCCCATCCAAAAGATTACCAACCTATCACTGAAGGTGATAGTTTTTCTTATTGGGCGTATCACCGGATCCGCAGCCTTACACCAGGCCTCATGGGTGCACATGTATTGTGTGATGCAGTTCCTAAACGCACGAGTATTCGAATGGAGTACAACCATGCTTGACTGCATGAAGAGGCAGCTCATAGAGCGTCGAGGGCGGAGTAACAAGAACTTCCGGTTTGGTATCATTTTATGTTCATTCTTCTTTGAGAGGGTACCCAGCCTTAGTCCGCGATAGACAGTGCAGGGGCATGTGGCCTCCTTCCCAGCAGTGTGTAGATGGACAGCATTGTTGCCGCGTCAAGGGGGAGGAAGGACCATAGAGGCCTTCGATGATGCATTTTTTGACTGGTGAGCATGGCGAATTCCGACAATAGAGGACTACCCCTATGCCAGAATCAACTTTTCCAGGGATCCAGACATGCCCGTACCTCCTGGAGAGGAGCGAGGAGAGATAGGTACGTTTGTTTTTAAAGTTATTTAATTTTTAATTTATTTATAGATATATCATTTTTTATGTGTACCAGAGTATCTGACAACTCTATATTTGTTATGTACAGATGTGGGACTAGTGTGTCCGATAGACTTCTCGAGGACCAGGTGACGTCCTCGACCAGAGGAAGTACCAGCAGCAGTAGCATGGGGACCTCCAGTCAGAGAGGGTGAGATATTTTTGAGACGGGTGGAGTGGAACCTCACCACGCTCACTCGTGTAGTTCCCATGGCTGAGATCGAGGATCTCCCACCATCGATGCAGCCTCATGTAGTAGGGGTGCCACGGCAACTCTTCCAGCATTTGGAAAATGTCGTCGTTTGTTATGGCAGGGCCAACAGGCCCCGTTCTTAGATAGGATGGACCTCTTATGTGTCGAGGGCACTCTTTTGTATATTTTTTAGGGCATAAGCCCCGTGATGTATATCGAATATATATTTTTGAGTCATTCTCACCCACTAATGTACTATGACACTTTTTGATATATATGTATTTACATCTTTATGTCTTATGGATCACATTTTTACAAATGTATGTACATGTGTATGTGTGTGCTTCTTTTTATGTGTGTGAAAAATGCCAATCCAATACTTGATTAGCTATAGTATCTATCATTTTATTTAATCTCCTAGGAACATGGATGTACGTAATGTAATCAAAGCAACGTTCTAAGAGACGTACCCTAAGGAATCGTCGGTGTAAAGTAGGATCCTGAACACGGTAAACCCCATTTAACCGGGACACAACCAATTGTGCATATAAGTAGACCTGGAGATGAGAGATACCATGCAACAAAGCATCACGAAGCAACTATATCACTGCGTTGTACTCGGTGACATTGTTTGTGGCATCGCCTAGATAGATACCTCCAGAAGATAAAAACTAGCCCTGAGGCGTGAAAATCACCCAAGCTATGGAAGCAAGCCTCCGAGTGTGTCGGATAGCATTGTCCGCAAACCCAACGAACACCTTTGATTCACTTGACATCCGCCACAGTGAAAAAGATGACATAAATAACGACATGTCCATAAAACATAAAGACAAAAAGCTAATTGTATAATAACTATATATATGTATAAGAAGTCACCTAGGCGACCAACCTACGAGTAATACTTCTTGAGGTAGAGCCCATTTCTAGGCTCCGCCAAAGCATTTCCCTCAAAGTCAACCAAACGATAAGCGCCCTTCTTTAAGACCTCTTTCACAATGAAAGGTCTGAATGACATGGGTTTGAACTTGCATGCCCCCAGGGGATCCTTATCTTGGTCGTAGACCAGGACAAGGTCGCCTTCGGAGAAAATCTGAGGACGAATGGACCGATCATACGGACACTTGACTCATTGCTTGTGAGCCTCATTGGCCAAGGCTGCATCACGGCATTTCTCATCGAGTTGCTCGAGATATAATAGGCATTCCTCAAGTGGTGAAGTGTCTAGAAATAATTGTACTGCCAACTTTAGAGATGGGATATGGCACTCTATAGGCAAGACTGCCTCCATCTTGTAAATGAGTTGAAAAGGTGAAAAACCAGTGGCAGTATTTACAGACGTTCGATAGGCCCATAATGTCGAGTACAACATCAAATTCCAATTTTACTTGGAAGAATTGATCGTTCGTTGTAGAATAGTCTTGAGGGACTTATTCACAGCCTCCACCTGACCATTCGCTTATGGGTAGTAGGGTGATGAATGCTCTTGCCTCAACCCAAGATTTGTTTTTAACTCAGACATCATTTTGTTATGAAAGTGACTGCCATGGTTAGTGACAATCTCCTTCAGGATGTCGAACCTTGCTATTATCTGGTTAAAAATAAAGAGAGTTGTTGTTTCACCATCATTACCAAATGTTGGCATGCCTCGACCCACTTTGTGAAGTATTCTACTGATACGATGATATAACGATGCCCCCTGGATGAAGCTGGGTAGCATGTAGTAAAATCGATCCCCGAATTGGTGAAGGGACCAATAGTAACAACGGGAAACATGGGAGTGGGGTGTGCCCTAATCTTCCAAAAGAATATCTGACACGGTTGGCACTTCTTGACCAATTCAATGCAATCCTTGATTAATGTCGGCCAAAAGTAATCGGATCGTAGAATATTTTGGGTTATTTCCAACCCAGACAAATGACCACCACATGCTCTAGTACGGTAGTCATTAATAACGAGTTATGCTTATTCATGAATGAGGCACCAGCAAAGGATGCAATCTACACCTTGACGATACAAAGTGTCATTGAGTGTGAGATATTTTCGTGCCTGATGGAATATATGTCGACGCTCGTCACGAGAAGCAAAGATGGGGCACTTCAAAGTTTGGATATAGACTAGTATATCTCCATACCAGGGGTCCAAAGATGAAATTAGAAAAATATCTCTTTTAATCGGCAATTCTTTGGGCGTAACATCACCTGATTCAACCGGAAGTTCCAAGATAAGTTCCGAAAAGACCAGTGAATTTTTGGATTTCGCAGAAACAAAATCCAAGTCAAATTCATGGAGGATAACAATCCATCTACTGATATTTCTATCGATGAAGCGTCGTGTCAACACGTATTGGAATGGATTCACAACGGCAACGACAGTGTTCTTACGAAGCAGAATATAATGAAGGAATCGTTGGACAGCATGCACTATTGCCAATGCAAGATTCTCAACATGGGAGTAGTTGAGTTCCGGTCCAACCAGGCCTTGGATCAGGTAATAAATCACATGCTCTTCAAGCAGATTGTCCTATTGAACCAAGACCATACCGATCATCAGCTCTGTGGCGGCCAAGTACAATAAGAAATATTTATTGTAATTAGGAGGCTGGAGCAGAGGGGGAGACGTGAGGGCACGTTTCAATGCTTCGAAAGAGTGTTGAGAGGATTAATCCCAATATAAAGGGACTCCCTTCTTCAATAAACGCATGAACCTTTTAGTGATTTCGACATAGTTTGCGATAAAATGCTGAAGAAAGTTTGCTTTTCCCTGTAAGCTTTGAAGCTGGGGGACTGTGCACGGGGGAGGAAACTAAAATATTGCCTCAACCTTCATAGGATCGACCATGATCCCTGTTGTTGAAAAAATGAAACCTAGAAGACAACCCGACGTCACGCAGAAACTACATTTGTTAGGATTCAAGCGAATCTGACAATAGCGCTCAAAGATTAGTCAGAGGTGCGTGGGATGATTAGCTCTCTTACAAGATCGTGATGTTAAATCATCAAGATAAGCCTCGACTATATGTCTAAGCTCATTGAAAGAAAAATACATGGCCCGCTGAAAAGTGGCTCCAACATTCTTCAGGCCAAAAGGCATCTTATGATAAGCAAATGTGCCCCACGGACAGATAAAAGTTGTTTTATGCTGGTCTTCGGGTTTGATCTATATCTGGTTGTATCTCGAAAAACCATCCATAAAATAAAAGACCTCACAGCCTGTGCATTCATCGACAATATGATCAATGAATGGGGTGGGGAAATTATCCTTTCGACAGGCCTTATTCAAATCATGGAAGTCCATACACACGCGAATCGTACCTTGCTTTTTGTTGACCGGAACAAGATTTTACACAGATTGAGTCAATTGAACGGGGTAGATGAAACCGGCTTTGAGCAATTTCTCTACTTCAGCCTTAATAGTTGTCGCTTTCCAAGGATTCACAGGACAAAGCTTCTGTCGGACCATCTTGGCTTCAGGATAAGTAGTTATCTCATGTTCGACGATTCTTGGATCAATGCCTAGCATTTCCTCGTAAGACCAGGCAAAAATGTCGCGGAATTCCTTAAATAAATTTGTATAGATCTGAATCTCCTCGGGGGAGTAGTCCACTCCGACAAAGACATTCTCCACAATTCCAAGGGTTATGTAGATGTCAATAGGTATGGTTTTAGTAATAGTTTCCATATTATCCTCAGTGTAAACTGCGTGCGTAGCCAAAGTATTAATAGGACATGACCTATCTCCAGTTATAGTCAACACGGATTCACCTTCCTCTATTCTTCTTAACTCTAGGAGGAAATAAGATCTGTGATGGAGATCATGCCAGGTTCTGTCCGAACCAGTTAATGCCTCTATAATCACCTCATCAAAGGACAAGACCAAGTCTAAAGAATCGGTAGTGGCGAGGGAACCTTGAGCCCAAATAGGCTCGAGAACTGGATCTAACTCCTATGCGAGAGTCGGATCAGGGTCAGCCGAATCTTGTTGGACAATACTGCACGAAACTTCTACCGCGAACAAGGGCATGGCCATGCCAGTATGCCCTGTCCCTTCCATCGAAGTTGATGGGGAAGGAAGAGTCCATGGATTGTTAAAGTAAGTCGTACGGAATGATGACACTTGAAAGATTTCAGCCCGAGGCTGGTCAAGGGCAGCCGATATAAAATTGACATCGCTAGAGGGGGAAGGTAATCAAAAGTTCCCATCAAAGGTGGGCACAAACCCACCCCTACATTGACGATGTCGGGTTGAGGGTTATCAATCATCGGGACCGTGGATGCCCCCGATGAAGGGTCGGGTCGGGAGAAAGACAATTGTTCAATGGTTACGATTCAGCCCTCATGTGGAAACAATAAGAGCCAAAAATCTTTGGCAACCATTGCAAGCATTGCATAGGTCCAACTCATTCCTAACAGAAGTTTGTAGTCGAAAGGGGCATCGACCACGTCAAGTTTGACGCACACGGTCTTCCCTTTTAACTGCACAGAGAAAGAAGGAATGATTCGATGTGGTCTGAAAGAATGACCATCGAAAGAAGTAATCAAGGTAGGTGACGGATACAAAATGGTTTGGCTAATGGCCTTCCAACACACCAATGACATCACGCAAGTCAAGGCGCCCTCATCAACCACCATGCGGAAGATATTCTGAGTAAAATATTTCTTGGGGTGAGCCACTACTATCTAAAACGCAATGTGGTAAGGGAGACAAGGTTTCAAGTCAGTCGTATCAAGCATGATCGTTCCCGGATTATAGGTCTCATCCGATCCCAAAGCGGATAATAGATCCTTTCTCTGCAAAGCACAGCTCTGGAGGACCTTCAAAGAAGACATCGTTCAAGGGGTTTGTGACAAATCCTCCACCACAGAGTAATTTCGGGCGGCCCTCGCGTTCAGATTATGCGAAGCTTTATTAAACACCCCTTTTGGGATGTGTGTCATTGTTTCTCCCATCATATTCTCAATCTGGAGAGGAACAGATGGGTTTACGGCTTCCTTACCCTTTTCAGCAGTTTCCATCATTCTGTAATCATGTGCCCTAGTTTCTATGTAAGTGTCACCTTTCATCATATAAATGTTCGTGGACGAGGGATTACTAGAAGACGGAGGGGGTCCCTGAGTGCCCCCATCTGTGCTCAAAGAGGATTGAGTCATATTTTTCCTATGTGGAAATGGGTTCGTTAACACAACAGGCTGTTGTTGTGCCAATAAATTTTGGGCCTCCGCAAGCCGAGAGCATAGGTGACTCGGATGGTCTTTCATGCAAAGGTTACATGGATACTTCGACTTTCTCTTCTTTGTGTTTCCCCCGCCAGCATTGTTGTTGGGTTTCTTATCCCCCTTACCCTTCTCATTTCGTTGTTTTTTATTTCCATCAAGTTGTTGGTTTTCCTTTTGATTTGTCGACTGCACATTGTGTACATCCAACGTTTGGGTAGGGGGAGCAGCCGAACCAGAAGTCTAGCTGGTTGTTGTCTACTGTATTGATAATTGTTGCAATTGATTTGATAGTTGATCAATGAGATTTGCTTGTGTTGAACCAACTATCATCGGCATGTAGTCCATACTTGTGTCTAGCCTTGTCAAGGATGGACCGTAGCACATCTAGCAAAAATTCATAGAGTAAACCAGACTGAGAGTATATCAGTTCAAGCTATTGTGCTCTCACTATCGCCTCCTCCTCTGAAAACAATCTCGAGGTTGCAAAGTCCTTGGATAACTGAGGTACCAAATACTTAAGGAACCACTCCAACAGGAAAGCCGGTGGGACCTGTACTTTTATCAAACTCTTCTGGTGTCACCATTCTTGGATGTGATCCGAGATCTGATCGGCCTTTTTCTGCTCAAAGTTGGCCAGCAATTCGGTGCCAACATCGTATCTCACATGTAGTTGGAAATGGTTTAGGAAAACCATTGTCAAATCACTAAAGTAAGAGTATCTTGAGAGGTCGAGCTCGATGTACCATTTCATAGCACCACCAATAAGAGTGCATTGAAACAGACACAATTGTACGGAGTCATCTCGCAACGAGTTCGACGAGAACCATAGGTGGAAATTTGTCACGTGATCACCCAGATCTTCGCGAGGCTTGCCCTCGAATTTTGAAATGTCCGAAGGCAACTTAGTCAGCATGGGAGGCCAACGTGGATTGTGAAAAATCGAGTTGTTAAGTAACCTTAACAAGTCTAGAAAATGTAATGTTGCCAAAAACAGTAGCTTGGGTTGTTGACTATGTGCAGGAAGAAAGGATCATGGAGTTTGACTAGCACCAGGTTGCCAGGAAAAGTTGGGCTGCTGACTAGGGTTCTGGTAAATACCATGGCCTTGGCCAGCATATGGATACTATGTTTATTGGGATATCATCAATTGATTCCCGTAATTGGACATTGAGGGATGGGTGGGGATCGCTCCCTGCGTTGTGTTCCAAATATTTTGGAAAGGGTTGCCCCCTGTCAATCCGATGGGCATAGGTACTGAGTCTTTCTTGGGGTTCCATTGACCATGGAAGGGGTTTCCCCTGATCGGCATCATTGATGAGGGAATTGATCCATGCCATGGATTCTAGAGTCCTTGTGAGGAGAAGACTCATGTGTTTTCCCCCTATGTAGGAATAGTACCCTGCACAGGATTCTGTTGTCCAAAAATAGGGTTACCCCTGGTCAAGATGGAAGCTGACGAGAAAGAGTTATTACCAAACACGTCAAACAAAGAGAACGAAATTGAACCTAGTGTCGTGGTGTAAGAAGAAGGTCCTAGACTTCCTACTCCGAACAAGATGTAGTTCATGTTCGGCCTGACGGGTTGTTGGGGAGCACCATCGAGCGAGGGGGACGAACGAGGTATATGACCCCCGCCATAAGGGATAGAATTATAGTTGGCTGAGCTGCCCCCCATGGACCCTTGCAAAGGAGCATTTCAGCTCCCTTTCCCCAGACCCATGGTCTGTAGGGTGGAGTAGGTGAGGAGAGAGTTCGTGTCAAATTCATGCATCACATATGAAAACGGAGGGCCCATCGCACTCTGTGTGAATAGAGCAGTGATCACCACCATAGACAGAATCAAACCATTGCCTGAAGTAGAGGTGGTCGAGACCATTGTGGTCCAGACTGGTGAAGGTGGGTTAGGAGGTGGAATGCCCATAGTGGTGGTAGTCATTGAGGGAGTGTGAGGACTCCCTGATGAAGTAACATCATTTTCTTACATAGCTTCTTGCAAGACTATCTGACGCTCGTGATGTGTTACCCTTGGAGGGACAACTTGTATCAAAAGTGGTGTCGACAAGTCAGTGATCAGAGGGGTAAACATCCCGAGAGCTTCCGCTCCAAGTTCAGAAATGGTCAGTTCCTCCAGATTCGAGTGTTCTCCTCTCAAAGCTGGCTTGGACACATTTTCCTGTGGCCCAGTCGTGTCAAATGACCCTTGATGCCCAAGTTTTTGTCGTAACGGTGGCGGTGATGGCTCCAAAGTAACCGGTGGCAGGCCTTGAAGCCTTTGTGACCAGCGGAGCTCTTGATCTTCCACTTTGATCTTCCACACAGTAAGGCTTTTACTAACATTTGAAAACAAGAACTCACTAGAAAAGTTCCTACAAGATAAACCAAGAAAAATTCTAGTTGGAAGAACAGTTACACCAGCCAACACTAGAGAAACTTACCAGTGCAAGTGCAACTCAAACATGGACACACCCTCCGAGTATACTCTGCAAAGCGTGGCCCGACGTCCGCCCTAGGTACCGCGGTATACCCCCGCAGACACCTATGTAATTCCCTAGAATAAAGGTAAATAATTTTCCAGCTCACAAATAGTCACCAGGTGGGTACAGTCGACAGTTGGGTGGACCGCAATGAGCAGGGTAACAAGCCCGAAACCTATCGAGGGTATCAAAATCAAGTGGTTTGGAAGACAACTGAGGATCCTGAACCGATTCGGGGGCCACGAAGCTCCTTAGGCAAATGCAACCGATAGTATCCCATGACAAGTCCTCAATATGTGCTCCCCACTACGCTTGGTTCGGCTTTGGAAGGGTTATCTCTGCTAACTTTATGTGAGGACTCCCTAATGAAGTAGCAACATTTTCTTCCATAGCTGCTTGCAATACTATCTGATGCTCGTGATGTGTTACCCTTGGAGGGACAACTTGTATCAAAAGTGGCGCTGACAAATCAGTGATCAGAGGGGTAAACGGCCCGAGAGATTTCGCTCCAAGGTCAGAAATGGTCGATTCCTCCAGATTCGAGTGTTCTCCTCTTGAAGATGGCTCGAGCATAGTTTCCTGGGGCCCAGTCACTTCAAACGACCCTTGATGGTCAAGTCTTCACCATAACAGTGGCGGTGATGGCTCCAAAGTAATCGGTGTCTTGCCCTGAAGCCTTCGCGACCGACGGAGCTCTTGATCTTCCACTTTGTGAGAAGATCAACGACATAGTAAGGCTTTTACTAACGTTTGAAAACAAGCACTCACTAGAAAAGTTCCTACAACATAAACCAAGCAAAATACTATCTAGTTGGAAGAACAATTACGCCAGCCAACACTAGAGAAACTTACCGGTGCAAGTGCAACTCGAACACGGACGCACCCTCCGGGTATACTCTGCAAAGTGTGGCCCAATGCCTGCCCTAGGTACTGTGGTATACCCCCATAGTGACCTGTGTAAGTCCCTAGAATAAAGAAAACTAAGTTTCCAGCTCGTGAACAGTCACCAGGCGGGTACAATCGATAGTCAGGTGGACCGCAATGATAAGGGTAACAAGCCCGAAACCTACCGAGGGTATCAAAAGCAAGTGGTCTGGAAGCCAATTGAGGATCCTGAATGGATTTGGGGTCCACGAAGATCTGTAGGAAAATGCAACCGATAGTATCCCACGACAAGTCTTCAATATGTGTTCCCCACTACGCTTGGTCCCGATTTGGAGGGGTTATCTCTGCTACCTTTCTGCATGTGACCTTGTGTTTATCCCCTGTGTTAGAGGGGGGTCCCAGATAACTTTCACGTTTACTGGAATTTTTACACTCCCTAGCTCTGATTCCAATGTTTGTTTATAATCCTTGAAGAGTTTCCTCTCCAACCTAATTCAAGGCTCTAGCCTAAACTAGTTGATTGACCCTACAAACATAAAGTCTAGTTGATTTTAATTAGCATTTATTTTAAATGGCTTGTTTTAACTCAAGGAAATGGCAGTGAAACTAGTGATTTGTATGGGAGACGAAGAAGGAGAAATAAACGAAACTGAAAGCAAAATTACTTCTAGTTGACAATAAATATTTGCAACTAACTCTTTAACCAACTTTTCATAACTAAATGTTTCTAAGATATTTTAAAGGAAAACCTAAAACGAAATTTTGCTCGACTATGAGCTACTTAATGTTCTAAGCAATCAGTAAAGAACTCAAAAAAAGAACTATTTTTCCTAACAAGCAAAAGAACTAACCCAACTACTTAACCAAACTAAGAAGTGGAATCTTTTTCTGTATTTTTTTTATGGTTCAAAAAAGAAACTTGAAATAAATTCTTTTTCTTTTTCTTTAAAGCAAGTGAAAGGGGAAAAAGTGAAAAACAAGACGAGACTGAAACTGACCTCTGGCCCACTACGGATCGCAGGGAATCACTAAAGACACCAAACAGGCTGATAAAAAACTTAAAGACTTGCATACAACCCTTTCGAAGTAAACACAATAAATATTTAAAAGGATAAGCAAACTGAAATCTAACCCAAGCTTTAACTGTAAAAACCAGAGACATTTTACTTAATCAAGAAACCCTGAGAAGTAAAAATTCAATTAGGGAAGAGGTTGACCGCCTCTTCTTAAAAAAAAATTATTGACACAGGCACGCTATTGATGCTTAAGCAGCTTGTGTATGTACACAAGTTGTCTATAAAGCAGGGTGTGTATGTACGTGTGCTGACCCACAGCAGGTCGTGTACACCTCTGTACTTGTTGAAAAAAAAGTAAAACAAACAGACTGACAAGGCAAGGAGAACTGGTATGGTACCAACAGGTGACCAAAATCCCTTAAAGACTCAGCAGACTCAAAAAGAAACTCAAAAGGTATAAAACCAATCAAACACCAAAAAAATCCCCTAAAACCCTAGAGGCTTCCCCAGTATGGTCGCCAGTTCTGCTAGCAGGAAAACCCCCCCTATGTCTACACCAGGGTTTACAATGTAGGAAGATCAATGACCATGTAAAAGTATCCTACTTTTCTAACTACCCCAAACGTATCCCAGACTCATACATGAAAGACAAAGTGAGAAAGATCATGTAATTGTACCTTTTACTCCACGTCTGGTGTCGATCCTCTCGCGCTTGATAGCTCCACTAACTGTGGATATCCTCCCAAGGTTGGCCTTCATTCACAAACAGATAAATAGGAAAATACAAAAATGTATTTCATATATAAATCATGGGTTAGATGTTAAAATAAAACATAAATCAAATGCAAGCATTTGACACATCATATCTCGGGATAGGAAAAGTATTTCTTTTATTGATATCACAATGATTACTTACAACAAGATCGGCTACTACTCCATGAACCTGGTCCAATCTCCTCTTCACCAAGCTCCAAGTGCACCTCCATGTATATTTCTTCTCTCAACCTTCTTCTTGGGAAATGGAATGGGCTTATGATGGAGGAAAAAGGGAAAAATGGGGAATTTTGAGGCAATTCTCACAACAAGGCTGCAAATTCTTGGGGCAAGGAGGGGATGTGAAATGGGCAGAGTTTCACTGTTCTTATGCTTAGCTTAGGAATGAGACCCCAACACCTCCTTTTATATGAAAAAAGGATGGTTATTCGGTTGGGTGACAAGATATAGGTGATGGATTAGTTGGGAAACTTCCCAATAGCTCGTAATGTCAACGAATTCCTTGCAACTTTTTAATTTTTGCAACGTTTGCAAGTATACGCAGGCTGTAATGGTGCAGCTAGCATACATACGTGGGTTGTAGTGGTGCAGAAAACATGTGTACATGGGCAGTATTGGTGGAGGGCGCATACATCTTCAAAAAATGAGTTTTTAAGAAGACCAACTCAGTGATGGCTTGGCAAAAATAGCAAGTAAGAGGGCCAAATTCCAGGTATGCATGTATGGAGAAATTTAGGGTTATATTAACAAGGGTACTATATTGAGGCCTTGATAAGGGTAATTTACTAATCACGTCCATACTTAACACATTCCATATTTTTTCCTTCCATTGTCCTATCCTTTGGAAATGGTTGTTATATGTACACCAAAAAAAATTTTGTCTTCATCCTCCTCTGAGAAGAAGGGCTAGAATGTCAAGGTTGATGCAACTAGTAAAAAGAATAAAAAAAACATGTTGTAAATGAAAGAAGAAATAATGGGATCACAAATGACCAAATCAAATTCCAAAGTTCATCTTGAGCTCTACCCCTTTGCTATGAGGTGATCGCCCCTTATCATAATGCACTAAATGCATATCAAGTTAAAAGGAATTAATCCTAGTAAGAAAAATAATAAATGCATGAATGTGAAATGGGGAATTGCTAAGAAATAAAAGAATATCAAAAGGAAATAAGGGGTTTGGAATGCACACACTACCAAGGAAAGTGTATCTCAAGCACCAAGCACTCCCTCTACAAAGGTGCTCATGGCGATGAACCCACATGC
>ML848671.1:18416-33535 GCA_009831015.1 Picea engelmannii | reverse complement strand
CATATAAATACTACACTATACAATTAAAATAAATCTAAAATCAACATACACTGAAATCAATGCATCACGTAAATCTAATTACACTAAAATTAATGTATCTACTTCAACCTATATTAACTTACTTGATATGTCACCATACTTTAGTCAATCAAATCTCTACACAAGGAAAATAAATTGACATGTACACTGAAATCAATGCATTTAGTTAATATAATTACATGAAAACAATTTAAAATATTTTGTGATTTGCACAATTTAAACAAGTTAATATAATTACATGAAAATATTTTGTGATTTGCTATCCTTGTTGTAAGAAATTATTTTTTTATCACTTAGGCTCCTCTTATTCTAAGAAATTAAATTTTCATTACTAACACTTTAATCATATGCTTTTGTGTATGTGACTTGGAACTTAAAAAGTGCACCTTTGTATTTCACCAAGAAATTGTATTTGAAATTGGTGTTAACACTTAAAATTTGAAGTGCATGTATAACTTCAAAGAAGTATTGGTTATGCATTGAGTTGTAATATATCTATAAGCATTGGATGTGAATTGCGTCTGCATCTAATTCTGGATATTCTATATTAAATAATGTACTTTTTAGGTATATTACTCAAGCTAATAATGTGGATATGTTGCATCTTTTTTTACGTAAATTATATACTTTTTGTGTAGATAAGCTGCATTTTTCTGCAAAGTTTAAAAATGTAACGAAATTTAATTAATGTAAAATATATATATAAAAAGATTATAATAGTGTAAAAATAGTAAAATTAAAAAGAATTGAATTATATCGATATGTATTATATCAAAATACATTTTTTTTCTCACAATTGGAATCAGTGAAATAAATTTGTGATATTCCCATGGATCCATGTACCAATCCATTCAAACATGCCTAAAACCTCAGGAAAATCAGGTACATGTACCATGAGTAGATTAGGTTTCCCAAGGTAAAAAGGGATAGCCCGTGGATTTTCAATAAATAATGTGTTTTCAGGTTCTGAAGGTTGTGATGGAGAAACGATCATGCGAGTATCAAGAAGTAGCCATAGGCTTGACTGCTCAGTTCTTCAAGTTTATGACCAAATTGGATTTTGATCTCGTGTTCTAAGAATTGAGTGGCGTCACAAAGAAATTTTTGATTTATGAATTGGTGGAGGTTTTTTGGAGGCAACCATGTCCATAGAAAGAAGGTTTTGTATGTCTGTGGATTTGACATCGATCTTCTGATCGTTGTTATGGAGAGGAACAATGTTGTATTAGAAATAAAATCGGAATTGGTGGAGGCTTTGGAGGGAGTGATGGAGACGACGTCGAAGTGGGAATATTACAACACCTTCTTGGGCAGTGTGGGGTTCAACATGCATTGCATTCCCATTCGATCCCTCGCATAGTATGCCACGCTATTGCTTTGTAAATAATACATAGATGCAAAAGTTTGTGGCCAACCATGTTGAATTTTCACTATGCTAGGCTCAAGCATGAGGTTTATTTCATTTTAGCATTTACTTGAACCATAAACAAATGCAACTACACCTTTCACAAGTGTTGCAATAACCAAGATCACAAGAAGAAGTACCATGCACAAGAACACAAGAAATATCCTAGGAAACCCTTCTACGCAAGGGAAGAAAACCCAACAATCCTTTGCTATTATCTCAAGAGAAGATCCCCCACCCATAAAACCCTAATGCACACAAGAGGGTGCTCTACAACCTTGAAACTTGCACCCAAGAGAGGTGCGCACTTCAACCCTAAAATGTACTTGCTTAAATTTCCAAATGATAAGTGACAAGTATGTAAGTGTGTTTCCTCAATGGGGAAATCACCTCTATTTATACTAGACCAAACACAACAAAAGGTGTGTCTGTTGGCACAACAGCGTCGACCTCAATAACTCAGAAAATAATTGATTATTACAATAAACCTTAATTATCTTTCACATATGGTGGTGCTGACTTGTACCCTTTACATCACAATTAGGTTTACAAGTAAATCTTACACTTTGACAATATAGCAAGGGATCCACACGTCCACTAGTTCTCAGCCACTAGGGACACGTCCACCCATGCTCAGCCACATGGACGTCATACTCAACAGAATCATCTAGAGTACCACATCGTCTCAACTCTCACACATAGGAGAACGATACACCCATTACATGGGCACACCCAACCATTGGGGGACGACTCAACTCTCACACAGAGGAGAACGATGCCCCAACCACTGGTGGACGACTCAACTCTCACACAGAGTAGAACTATGCCCCATCACGTGGGTATGCCCAACATTGGGCTCCCTCTCAGGTTGACTCAATTCAGTCACATAGGAGAACGTATCCTGGAGGATGTCTCACGACGCTGCAATCATCAACACTCCCTCTCAGCTAGGGAGGCATTCTCCACTAGGCCAAGTTTCTCATCGAAGTACTCGAACTTCGTCCTGGCAAGCGGTTTGGTGAATATATCTGCAATCTGCTCATGTGTAGAAAGGTACTGCACATGTACTGCTTTCCTCTACACCATGTCTATGAT
The DNA here is from genome assembly GCA_009831015.1 of Picea engelmannii. Lineage (NCBI taxonomy): Eukaryota > Viridiplantae > Streptophyta > Pinopsida > Pinales > Pinaceae > Picea > Picea engelmannii. The sequence goes on along the minus strand of ML848671.1, from coordinate 30,996 downwards.
ATAATGATACTTTATCTCAATGTGTTTCAATTTGTCGTGAAACACAGAATTCTCAGAGAGCTTCACACAACTCTGGTTATCACAATGAATAATGGTAGAATCCATCACACGATCAAATAAATCTGTCATGAGCTTGCAAAACCACACTACTTCGCGGACTGCCACACTCAACGGTATATACACTGCTTTTGCAGTACTCAAATCCACAGAGCTCTGTTTCCTGCTGCACCAGGAAACCATGGCAGACCCCAAGGTAAAACAACAACCAGATGTCTATAGTTACGCTCAATCTTGTTTTTGGTCCTCTTGAGAAAGGTTAGAGGAAGAAAGCCTCATCTCTCATGTCTTCATCTCTCTGAGGTGGGTCTGGATCAATGTCAACAATGGAGGCATGTTGTCTTCCTTTCTTCCTAGTGGGACATTTTTTTGCAAAGTGTCCATACTTGTCACATATGAAGCACTAGATATTTGACTTGTCTTTTCTATGATCATAACATGAAGTTGATGAAGTCTTGTCATCTTTGAATGTTTGAATGGAGTTTATTTTATTTCTTCCTCCTTTCTTTGTATGAAAGGCAGGAGCATGATTGTCATCATGAGGGGATTCTTCTACTCCTCTAGCTATAAGTCTTTTTTCCTCCTAGGTTCATTCTGTCCATAGACGATCAAAAGTAGGTAGTTCTGCTCTACCACTGATACTTTGAAGAAATGGTTCCCAATGTCTTGGAAGAGCATTGAGAGTGGTCAAGACAAGTTCTTTGTCTGATATGATTTATCCAATGGCACCTAGCTGATCTCTGATCTTTGAAATCTTCATGAAGAAGATAACAACGTCAGCTTTTGTCATCTTGATATTTTGAAGCCGACCCTTCAATGTAAGAGCTCTGAGGGTGTTGTTACTCTCAAACATATTCTTCAATGCTTCATACATCTCACGAGCTGTCTTCAGGTTGGAAATACGAGGTAGGAGATGATCTCTCACTGAGTATATGATTATCTTCCTTGCCTTGACGCCATCTTCCTTCCATTATTCTTTCTCTTCATCGGTAGCTATCTTTGGTAAAGCCTTTTGTATTACACTCAATAGGTCATCATCTTCAAGGATGATCTGAAGTTGCTTGATCCATAAAGCCTATCTTCCACCAAGGTTATGTTCCTCATGGTTTGTAGATTCTTCCACAAACCCTTAGCAATTTGGCTAGGAAACCTAATGGCTAGGCTAGGTTAGCAATCTTAGGTTTCATTGGGATTATGACTGCCAACAATAAGTCTTGAAGGTCAGAAGAACACTAGTAAGCTGAAAAACTCCTTCAATGAGCTACAGAAATCCTAAAATCAAAATTTCTGCTGAAAATTGTGAAACCCTAGAAACCATATGGCCAAAAATCCAAAATTCTCGGAAATGCAATCTGAAAGTTATTGGAGGCACACTGGAGGAGGATGTACACTCCTATGCAATTTTTATCCCCAACGATCAAGTATAAAGTGTTGGAACACTAAAAAAGAGAGGGTCGTACCTTTTTCTGGAAACCCTGGGAGGGTCGTACGGTTCTGCAGAAGGGAGAGGACGACTTGCTTGAATGCTTGTGCAATGGATTCTTCAATATCTATGCTCTGATTCCATATTGAATTTTCACTATGCTAGGCTCAAGCATGAGGTTTATTTCATTTTAGCATTTACTTGAACCATAAACAAATGCAGCTACACCTTTCACAAGTGTTGCGATAACCAAGATCACAAGATGAAGTACCATGCACAAGAACACAAGAAATATCCTGGGAAACCCTTCAACTCAAGGGAAGAAAACCCAACAATCCTTTTCTATATTCTCAAGAGAAGATCCCCCAACCATAAAACCCTAATGCACACAAGAGGGTGCTCTACAACCTTTAAACTTGCGCCCAAGAGAGGTGTGCACTTCAGCCCTAAAATGTACTTGCTGAAATTTCCAAATGAAAAATGACAAGTATGTGCGTCTGTTTCCTCAATGGGGAAATCAACTCTATTTATACTAGACCAGACACAACAAAAGGTGTGTCTGTTAGCACAACAAGACCGACCTCAATAACTCAAAAAACAATTAATTATTACAATAAACCTTAATTATCTTTCACATATGGTGGGGTCGACTTGTACCCTTTACATCAAAATTAGGGTTACAAGTAAATCTTACACTTAGACAATATAACAAGTGATCCATACGCCCACTAGTGCTCAACCACTAGGGACACGCCCACCTGTGCTCAGCCACAGGGACATCATACTCAACAAAATCATCTGGAGTACCACATCGTCTCAACTCTCACACATAGGAGAATGATACACCCATCACATGGGAACACCCAATCACTGGGGGACGACTCAACTCTCAGACAAAGGAGAACGATTCCCCATCACATGGGTATTCCCAACACTGGGCTCCCTCTCAGGTCGACTCAACTCTGTCACATAGGAGAACATATCCTGGAGGATGCCTCACGATGCTGCAATCATCAACAAACCCAGATTGTGTGATACATATATAGATATATATGTGTGTGTAATGTGTAATGGAGCCGACTTACATGTGATTGTTTAAAGTGTAATTGAGTCGAATTGTATTTGTTTTTAATTTTTTTAATGTAACATTACATAATTTAGTGTAACGAGACAACATATCCTCCATATTTGGCTGTAGAGCGCCTCTCGGTGCAACAATCTGAGTATTGTATTTAACCACTATGAATCTGTAACCCCTTTGATGTCATGGAGAGCTTGACTGTATAATTGCTTAACAAATTTCTATAACACTTACCTAGATGGATGCACTTTTTTCCATGGCATGCTAAAGAGCTCGTTGTTGCTTGCCCACTGCATTTTGATCTCATAGTGGCTTGGACCAAATAGTTTGTTTTGGATGTTTTCTATGGGAAGTGTCTCTTTTCTGAGAAGCTTGGCCTTGAGCTTGACAAATTGTGTGTGTATTCTTTAAGCATTTATGTGTGCCATTCTTCAATGTGTTTTTTGAAGTCATGATATTTTAAGCTATCTATTCTATGTCGGGGTCGACTTGTACCCTTTACATCAAAATTAGGGTTACAAGTAAATCTTACACTTAGACAATATAACAAGTGATCCACACGTCCACTAGTGCTCAGCCACTAGGGACACATCCACCTGTGCTCAGCCACAGGGACATCATACTCAACAAAATCATCTGGAGTACCACATCGTCTCAACTCTCACACATAGGAGAATGATACACCCATCACATGGGAACACCCAATCACTGGGGGACGACTCAACTCTCAGATAGAGGAGAACGATTCCCCATCATATGGGTATTCCCAACACTGGGCTCCCTCTCAGGTCGACTCAACTCAGTCACATAGGAGAACATATCCTGGAGGATGTCTCACAATGCTGCAATCATCAACAAACCCAGATTGTGTGATACATATATAGATATATATGTGTGTGTAATGTGTAATGGAGCCGACTTACATGTGATTGTTCAAAGTGTAATTGAGTTGACTTGTATTTGTTTTTAATTTTTTTAATGTAACATTACATAATTTAGTGTAATGAGACAACATATCCTCCATATTTGGCTGTAGAGCGCCTCTCGGTGCAACAATCTGTGTATTGCATTTAACCACTATGAATTTGTAATCCCTTTGATGTCATGGAGAGCTTGACTGTATAATTGCTTAATAAATTTCTATAACACTTACCTAAATGGATGAACTTTTTTCCATGGCATGCTAAAGAGCTCGTTGTTGCTTGCCCACTGCATTTTGATCTCATAGTGGCTTGGACCAAATAGTTTGTTTTGGATGTTTTCTATGGGAAGTGTCTCTTTTCTGAGAAGCTTGGCCTTGAGCTTGACAAATTGTGTGTGTATTCTTTAAGCATTTGTATGTGCCATTCTTCAATGTGTTTTTTGAAGTCATGATATTTTAAGCTATCTATTCTATGTCTTTAATTTCCATTTTGTTGGGCATGAGTTATCTATGTGAGTGTGAATAATTGAGTTGTAAATCAAATCTTCAATACTACAGTTTTCTTCAACACTTTACTCCACAAGGACATGACCCACTCTGAAGGAGTTACGGTGGGACTTATTAATTAGTTTATATTGTTGTGTGTGTGTTTAGATTATTACTTTAGCACTATAATATACTTTCATTAGTTAGTTGTTGGTTCATTTCTATTGTTAATTATTTATAAAAAATCTTGTATTTTCATTACAACCCCTCTTTTCATAATAAATTTACTTTCCCTTTCAATTATGCAATTGTGATTTTATTTTTAGAAAGTGTGAATTTGTTACTTAGAAACTAGTTTGAATTAATGTTTTAATCTAGAACAACATATTAGAAATCAATTGGTAACAATTTTTAAAGACTTGCACAAATAGTGCACAACATCTCATAAGCGTAAAATCCTCTAGTCGATAATTAAATGTTCATGTAATTTGAATACCTTGTTGGTATTAATAAGGTATTTATAAAACTTGTCATTTTTGGCGCCGTTGTTGCGGAGATGCCAAAGGCTTGCAAACATTTTTCCATGTTGATTTAGGACAACACATGGTATGGGGATTAGCATAAGGGAATATCAACTAGTCCTTCCATGTGATCTCATGTGTGGTGTTTTGCATTTAGGATTCTAACATATAGATGCATGAAACATAATAGAAATCAAAGAGGTCATTTTCATCGTGCAGTAAGAGCCACCCAAGCTACTAAACACATTGTAGGAAAATCAATCAAAGGAGAAGGTTCGAGGATAAAATCCAACTCTCAACCAAATCCCATGGTTGATTCTATAACGACAATCGCTTCTACAATAGAAGAAAAACTTATTTCTCCCACTATAGAACCAACACATACAGAGGAATCAATCAGTGGGAAACCAAATCTTGAATTTCAAGAGAGTCCAGTCAACTACCCATAAATCTCTGAAAATTTTGTTTTCTCTGAAGAATCAGTAGCACTGGATAAACCACAAGTTATTCTTTCCAACATGGAAGATGAAGAAGGAACTTGCTCCACCAAGGAGGAGATTGTAACTTTTGAGTTCCTAATCAAAGATCCATGAGGTATAGCCACGATATAACACAAATGAAGAACATTCATCCTTCAAGTTTACCAAATTTTAATGATCTAGCGAGTGAAGATCCAAATACCTTTATTTTTGAATTTTATGTCCTTTCTAGAAGTTGCAATTACACTACAAATTCTAAGCAGTTGAAGCTATTCCCTACTACATTGAAGAATGTAACACTTCGTAGGTTCATGGGACTCACTAGAAATAGTATATGAACATGGGATGAAATGAAGCAATCATTCCCGAAGAAATATCAAGACCATTGCAAGACTAGATATTTGAGAGAATAAATCTTTAGGATGACCTAGAAAAAAAATAAGAGTTTGGAGGATTATGTGGAACATTTTCAATACAATTTGCAGAGGTCAAAACATAGTAAGTTGGATAAAGAAACCTTACAAATCATTTTATTAAGAGGAATTAGAGATGAATATATTGACCTCTTAAATTTGATGGGAGCCATAGATGTTTATCAGTTAACCTATGAAGAAATTTGTGAACTATGCAAACATTATTCAAGGGGAAACTCAAAGCATGGAAAGGGTCAAAGAGATATATTTTCCGGACTTACAAAATTATCCAGAGGGATCACTTGAGCTGAGATTGGAAACATGTTAGAGGATTTCAAAATTGATATCCTTAGCTCCATAAGCTCACAATTGGACACATTTCAAAATAATAAGAAGTGGGATGAAGCAGAGTTGTCACTCTCAATATTTTGTTCCAAATGTAGAAAGAAGAATCCCCTGAGGGATTGTCTAATTAACAATGTTAAAATTTGTGAATAAAATCATGCTACCAAATGTTTTCATTGTTTTCCAAGACTGAAAGTTGTTTATCAAGGATCCAATGAGGAGATCGAGCAAATATGTTTTATTTCCCATAAACTTCCTCGACAACTTCGTCCACTAGGTATGGTTCAAGATCCTTCTTAGTTTTATAATGCATTTTTCTCTAATCAACAAAATTCACAATATTCCCCTCAAAGTTGGTATCCTCCCATGCCTTGGTAGCAATGGACATATCAAACCCATCCTTGAAATCAAGGTTGGAGAGGTCCTTCCTTTGGAACACAACCACAAAAATTAACTCCACAATTTCCACAACAAACACAATTCTTCAAACCACAATTTCAAATTCCCCAACAACAACAATTACAACTGCCTGTAAGTAACCCTTCGCCAAGACCACAACTTCCTACTCAACCACTGCTAATCTAAACCATAAATTATCTTAGCTTGCTTACAATGTTGAGTTTCCAAGTTACCCTACATACTTTATCTCCCATGTAGATTACCAATATATTCAATTACGATAAGGGAGAATCCTTAATAGTAAAACTTCTACAATTATTTTAGAATATGATGAGGAGAAAGTTCAAAATCTTGTAGAAAAAATTTATGTAGCAAATCATTTTGTTGATCATGCTCCCATAGCACCACAAACTACTTCTCTTGGAAATTCATAACAACCATACTCAACATGGAGTGCACAACTTGCTCCCTATTAGGAGAGGCTAAGCTTAGACATACCCCTCACTCAGCCTGAGTTTGACTTCCTAGGATAACTAAGGAATGTGTGTGTAAAGATTCCATTATTCAAACGTTCAAATATGTACTCATAAATGCCAAAGCTATTAGAGAACCATGATTAAGGAAACATGGTAGGGAAAATAAAGATCCTCAAATTGTTCATGTCATTAGCGAGTTAGTAGATTTGATGTTTGGAAAAGTATTCACAACCAATTACATAGATCCAAGACGCCCTACAATTTATGTCCACATTAAAAATATCCCCATCTCAAACACTATGATTGGCTTAGGGGTTGTTATCAACGTTATGACTAAGGAAAATTTGGAGAAACTTAGACTATGAAACTTATGCCAAACTCCCAGAGTTCTCTAATTATCTAAACAATATACTATTAAGCCTGAAGGTATCCTAGAGGATGTGGTGATTTTTGTGGATTCCTAGGAATATCCAATAGATTTCATGGTTCTACAACCTAAATCTATTCTTAGTGGTTATTCACTAATTTTAGGAAGGTTGTGGTTGGTCACTACAGATGCATATATTGGCTACAAATCTAGAGATATGACCATTTCCCATGGGGGTTCCACTAATAAACTTACCTTGTATCCTCTTTCCAATTCTAGCACAGATCAACAAATGCCTATATAGGTAGGGAATGGGGACAATGATGATGAGAGTGTTCAAAAACTACTTACACTTGACATAACTCTCTCTTTTAAGTATAAGTGTGAGAATGACATAATTTGCGATATTATATCTGATCCTTATTTATCCTGCAACCATATCTTGTACATGTTGCAAGAAGGTAGTTCATTCTCTAGTATATCACTACAACTCAAGTCTGCCAGTAGAAATTAACACAGGAAGAACACTCAACATCAATCATAGGCTAGAAGTTTCACAGAAAAAACAGTTAATTGAGTTACTACAAAAGCATACAGGTGAATTTACATGAGAATATACTAATACGAAGGGGATCCATCTCGATCTTTGTAGTCACCACATATATATCAGATATGGTTCTTGGCTTATTTCACAAACCCAACATCGAATGAACCCCGCATTGTGCAAGATAGTAAAAGATGAGTTGCAAAAATTGTTGAATGTAAATTTCATCTATCCCATCTTTGATAACCAATGGTTTTCACCCATTGTAATCATTTATAAGAAAAATGGGAAGTGGTGGATTTGCGTTAACTATAGAGAATTGAACAAAGCTACTTCAAAAGACCATTTTCCTTTCCCTTTTATCGATCAAGTCCTTGATACATTGGAAATAAATAAATTCTCCTTTTTCTTCGATGGGTTTAGAGGATACAATCAAATTTAGCTTTCTCTAGAGGACCAAGATAAAAACACTTTTACCTACCCATGGGGAACCTTTTCCCATTGAATATTTCTCTTTCTTCTTTGTAATGCACCTGCTACCTTTCAGTGGGTTGTTCTCGGTATGTTTTCAAATTTGATTAATGATTATGTAGAAATATATATGTATGATTTTATAGTATATGGTAACACATTTGACAAAAAAATGGTTTATCTAGAGAAAGTGCTCAAACGATGTAAATAAAAAATTATTTCTCTCAGTGATGAGAAATGACATATGATATTGACTGACAGGATTGTTCTTGGTCACCATATCTCTCCTACTAGTATCAAGGTGGATTTGGAAAAAAATGAGGTAGTATGCAATCTTTTTGTTCTGAAAACACAAAAGGGTGTTCGTAGATTTTTACGGCGCGTTGGTTATTATTGTTGCTTTATTGAAAATTTCCTAAAATTGCATCCCCTATGTTTTCATTACTTTCTAAAGATGTATAATTTTCTTGGACTAATCATTGCCAATTTTCTTTTAAATCTCTAAAATAAAAATTATCAATAGCACCAGTCTTGAGAGGAATAAATTGGTCCTTACCCTTTCACATCTCCAAGGATGCTTCAGACACATCCATTGGAAAAGTACTTGGAAAAAGAGAAGAACAAAGGCCCTATTATCCCCAAATCCTAGGGATAACTAAGGAGATGATGTCTCGAGGCCCTCAGGTTGCAGACATGGAGTACTGAGAGAAAACTTGTCTAAGTAGTGTCCACTTGCATAGACAGAGACCCACCTCACCAACACAACTCCAAGATCATCATGACGGTATCCACCACATCAGCTGGCCTCCGGAAGACATCGGGTCTTGCTCCATGAGGTACAAGCCAGTTATTATGGTGAGTTTCATTTCAATATTTTGGGCATTTGAGTTTGTTGCATCTATTACTGATTTTGATTATGTGATGTTTGCTTGGACATTATGCTCTTTGTGCGGTTTCACTTTGGTGGTTAACATTGCACCCTAGTAAGTGGGTCACCCTTAGGGATAGGTATGCTATTGGGAGGTTCTTTTGACGAGTCATCGTGCCACTCCCACTCATACTTGTCACTTTCCACACTTCATCCCCTCATCTCCTCACCTTTTGGGATTTTTCAGTGTACTGACCCGAGAAGGGGTTTCCCCTCATTTCATGGGAAGAAGGGGTTGAAGGCCTAGAGCCTGATAGCTGGAAAAAGATAAAATCCAATCATTAACCTTCTAGATGCTCGCCGATGGATCTCGAGGGCAGTGAAACGTCTCTCATTAAAAAATGATGGGACTCATAAAATAATAACTAATAACAAAATTCCAACCAGGGAGGAGCATGTGCGAGCACTATTTTTATTGCTTAGGTAGAATCCCCACACATGTTTTCAACTTGGGGAAGCATGATGTGACCATGATAGAGTTAAGGTGGGAACAATTTTTCATGCTTAGGTAGAAGCCACACCTTGTCTTCAACTTGGAAACATCTTAAAAGAATAAAAGGAAATAAATGGGATTGGAAAAAGGTTGCATTGAAAACGAAGGTGCAACACACCCTCTACAAAGGCACCCATAAATGAGACACTACAACCCCATGTATGTCATGAAACCCATGCCAAAAATCTCTCCTCGCATCCATGACACCTCATCCACATGACTTATAAGGAGTTCCCCTTAGGAAACACTCCTAAACTTGAGGTACGATTCACCCAATAGGTCGTTTTTTCAACCCTCCCATACCTAAACTTGGAAAATTGCATAGGGTCTTTGAGCATTGGTTTATTTTAATGAGGTGGTTTGGATGTACATGCTTAGATGGATATTTTATTGATTTGATTTACTCATCATTATGCATTTGACTTGAGATCCTTTAAGGGTGTATCCATTTGTCTTTGTAGGACCTAGTTGGTTGACAATTTTGGAAGAATAAGCCTAGTTTGGGCTCCCATGGGGCTTGAAGCCCACATGTTGGATGCCAAGAACCCACATGTAGGATGATGAAGACATGCCTTTGGAGGCATATAAGACATAATGGAGGACCTAAAATATCCCCTACCAACCAAATGACTTGCCTAAGGAGGCCAAAACGTCACTCTTGAGGGATTGATGTCACATTAGGGATAGGGTTTTGGTGGTGGTTGAGGACACTTGGAACGTTGGAAGGAGAAAATCCTTGGATCATGGAGGATAAGGTTGGATTGAAGACACTTGGATTTTGGAGGCCTAGCGCACTCATCTCCTACTCCAACGACTTGCAAAAGTGCAAAACGTCGCCCTAGAAGGGTGGCGTCTTACTTTAGGGTTTACTTTATGTGCAAATTATGAATTAAAAAAGTATTATTTTGTGTAAAGGGGAAAGATAAGGGATGTTGAACCCTTATCTTGTGATTTACCCTAAATTTTGTGGACAAAATATTTTTATAACATTTTGTATAAATAGAGATCATTTGTATCTCATTTGAATCATAGCTCTCCCATTGTGAGAAGACTAGTTGGCTGAAATTTGCGCCCTCTTGGGAATTTTTGGCATATCTCTCTTGAGCAAAGGATATTTGGTATTATCTCTTGGTGATTGGATGAGGATAAGTGGTGCTGTTAAGGTCCTAACCCGCACATAGGTAGATCAATGTATTCGGATGTAATAAAGTTCAATATTAATAAGACCTTTCAATAAAATAGAATAAGGCGGATATAAGAAGACCTAATAGAAGCTTCCGCTTCTAGAAGGATCTTCCTCTAGATGCTTCTCTTAATAGACATATTTAGTATAAATAAGGGGTGAGGGTATGAGAACCCTAGCTTGGATATTATTGTAATAGAGCATTGCTCGACTGGAGGTTGCCCCCTCGAAGAGGCCTGTGAACATTGCTTTCTAATTCAAAGTGCTTTTTCTATTGCTATTTCGTATATCATTTCTGTGTATTGTGAAGATTATGCTGGATATTTTACTGTTATTCTGCCATTTCTAGCATTTTATTTCTGTTCTGCATATTTTATATATCTAGTATCTTGCAAGTGGTATCAGAGCACTTTCCTTGGCAGAAATTGTGGGTATTTTTTTTAAGGGTAGAGACGTATTCCGATGTCTTTAAGCCACAAAGATCTGTCATTACGCGCATAAACCCGCAGTTGAGGGATTCATACACACAGGAAATACAAGTGGTTCTTATGCGCACATCTGTTGGCCACCCTTGTAACCCCGGTTGGTACCCCTTCGAGTGGTAGCGCATCAGACAACACCTGTGTACTGATCGGCCTAGATTTCCTGAAGCCCTCTTTAGATAAACCTATCAGCCGCCGGACTGCTATAGTGTCACCGAGAACAACACTCGGGAAGATACTCTCTAGTACCTGGGTAGTCGGGTAGTACGACTAAGGGTACAATCTATCCTCCTTAGTTAGTGCCCTGAGATATTGGGCCGAGTACTACTGTTGGACCCTGCACGTATATCAGAGAGCTATAGCACAGGGAAAACCCTTGTCTGTAGAACCCTTGAATACCTAACCCTTGGGAAACATAAACAACAACATAAACAAATTAAACCAAGGAGATCTATTGATGCACATCTGTGTTCGGGTTGCTAAGTAAATACTCCCTGGTTTAGAATTTGGGGATTTCAACACTGTAGCATTCTTCAGACCAAAGTATAACCCCGCAGCTGTAAAAAAAAAAAAAAAGTCTGGAAATTTTTTCACCATTATTTGAGACCTATTCCATTAGATTCATCTCATCTCCCTTTTCACATTCATCCATATCATTTTTCTGCAAAAATTTCTGACCCCGCCCGCTCCCTTTTCAGTTCACCCACCCTCATGTCCCATACCCGTAGCCAAGAACTAGAGTCTTGCTTCAACACCTTGCAATCTGGTCTCCTCGAGACCCAACAAGAAGTGCAACAACTCAGTGCTATTATTGCCTCCCGTGATGCCTCCATAAATGCATCCGTAAATGTAGCCGTCCAGTCCGCAATGGCAGAAGTCAAACACGAACTGACCACCCATCTTGAATCTGTCTTTGCATCACTCTGCACCAAACTCAAAATCCCTACCGATGACTCTTTTCCTAATGCACATAAAAAGACTGAAGGTGAAACTTCTTCCCATTCCTTTCAATCCCATCACTTTCAAAGGGACATATGCCTTCTGCGGGTGGATGTAACCAAATTTGATGGCTCGGACCCCACTGGTTGGGTCACCTAAATGGAACATTATTTCTCTCTCTACAACATTACAGATGACTTGGCCAAACTCCGGTATGGTGTTCTCCATGTAGATCAAGAACGCTGGCAATGGAGAAAAACTTCCCGTCAAGGGTATATTGCTTGGACCCAATTTGTTGCTGAGCTTTATGAACGCTTTGACACTGACACCAACCATTTGGCCCATTTGAAAAAATTGAAGCAATCAGGCATAGTAGAAGACTTCATAGCTGCATTTGAGCGTCTGGCTTTTCGAACATAGGGCATGATTGATGCTTTCTTTCGAGAGTGTTTTATTAGTGGCCTCAAGGAGGAGATTCAGGCCCATGTCCTCATGGCTCGACCTACGACTTGGGTGGAGGCTACCAAAAAAGATAAAGAAGCACAACAAATTGTTTCCTCTCAAAACCGTA
>ML848671.1:0-16687 GCA_009831015.1 Picea engelmannii | reverse complement strand
TTCACCAAGACCTTTGTGTTGGAATGTGACGCCTCAGGGAAAGGAATAGGTGTTGTCCTTATGCAAGAGGGTCTCCCTTTGGCCTTCACTAGCAAGAAACTGTCTAAAAAGAATCTGGGAAAACCCATTTATGAAAAATAATTGTTGGTGATTCTGCATGCTGTTGAGTTGTGGCATCCATATCTCTTGGGGAAACGCTTCCAAATTAAGACAGACCATCAAAGCCTCAAGTACTTTCTGGAACAACACATTTCCTCCCAGGAACAACAAAAATGGGTGACTAAGCTCTTTGGATATGATTATGAGATCATTTACAAGAAGGGCAAAGACAATGTCGTGGCGGATGCACTGTCCCGGAAATATGAAGACGAAGGATCCCTTTTTTCTCTTTCCTTCATTGTACCCGATTGGCTCCAAGCTGTGCGCCAAGAATGGCTTCAAGATCCCAAAAGTTCGCATCTGATCCAACAACTGCAGAACAAGGCTCCGACTCCCCTAGGGTACTCCTGGCTCCAGGATGAGCTTCGATACAAAGGTCGCTTATATTTAAGTAAACAATCCAAGCTCAAATCCACGGTGCTTTCTGAGCTTCATGCTACACCCACAGCGAGGCACTCAGGGTTCACCAAAACATATGACTGAGTCAAACATCCTTTTTTCTGGGAGGGTATGAAACAGGACATCTGTAAGTTTGTTGCTGAATGTGAGGTGTGTCAACGCAACAAGGGAGAAACAGTCAAATCTCCAGGCACCCTCCAACCGCTTTCGATTCCCCCTGCTATTTGGAAGGATATCTCTATGGACTTTATTACAAGCTTACCCAAATCGAGGAATAAATCAGTCATAATGGTGGTGGTGGATCGCCTTTCCAAGTATGCTCATTTTTTTGCTCTTCCCCACCCATTAAATGCATCCACAGTGGCTCAAATTTTCATGGACCAGGTCTTCAAGCTGCATGGCATGCCGCACTCTATTGTTTCCGATCGAGACCCAACTTTCACAAGCAATTTTTGGCAATAATTGTTTAAGCTACAAGGCACACAATTGCATCTCAGCTCAGCTTATCATCCCCAAACGGATGGTCAAACGAAAGTTGTCAACAAGTGTTTGGAAACATATCTGAGGTGCTTTGCCTCTGAAAAAAAACACCAGTGGACTCAATGGTTACCCCTCGCCGAATGGTGGTACAACACTACATACCATATAGCCACTCGCATGACTCCTTTTGAAGCAGTATATGGACAGAATCCACCTTCAGTTCTCTCATACTTACTGGGTACCTCGAAGGTCCAGGCGGTTGACCAAACACTTACAATCTGAGAGGATATCCTTTGTACCCTTAAAGAGAACTTGGTCATGGCACAAAATAGAATGAAGCAACAAGCAGATCAAGGTCGCTCCGAACGTCAATTTGCAGAAGGGGATCAGGTGTTTCTGAGACTGCAACCATATAAGAAAACTTCCCTCAAGGCCGAGCATTGTCAGAAGCTAGCACCCAAATTCTATGGTCCTTACACAGTTCTCAAGCCTGTGGGACAAGTCGCATATCAGCTAGCTCTGCCCAATCAGTCAAAGCTACATCCTATTTTTCATGCTTCATGCTTGAAGAAGGTGATTGGAACCAGGTGCCAAATTCAAACCAACCTTCCAAAGTTAGCTGAAGAAGGATCCATTTGGCTACAGCCAGAAGCAGTTTTAGACCAGCGTGAGCGTCGCCTGCGTCAGAGAACCATCAAGGAAGTGCTAGTACAGTGGAAAGATATGACTCCAGCAGATGCCACTTGGGAACCGGCTACCATTCTGCAGCAGTTTCCACATCTCAAGCCTTGAGGACAAGGCTGTTTTTAAGGGGGAAGACATGTTAAGGTCCTAACTTGCACATAGGTAGATCAATGTATTTGGATGTAATAAAGGTCAATATTAATAAGGCCTTTCAATAAAATAAAATAAGGCGGATGTAAGAAGACCTAATAGAAGCTTCCACTTCTAGAAGGATCTTCCTCTAGATGCTTCTCTTAATAGACATATTTAGTATAAATAAAGGGCGAGGGTATGAGAACCCTAGCTTGGAGATTATTGTAATAGAGCGCTGCTCGACTAGAGGTTGCCCCCTCAAAGAGGCCTGTGAACATTGCTTTCTGAATCAAAGTGCTTTTTCTATTGCTATTTCGTATATCATTTATGTGTATTGTGAAGATTATGCTGGATATTTTACTGTTATTCTGCCATTTCTAGCATTTTATTTCTATTCTGCATATTTTATATATCTGGTATCTTGCAGGTGCACACCTCTTAAAGGATTCTTTACTTTCTCTTGAATGGTAAATGATTGGTGAACTAGGGTTTGATCTCTCTCTCTCTCTCTCTCTCTCTCTTGGAATTGGTAAGGAACAATCTGCATTTGTTAGTTATTTCTTGTTTGTTCTTGGTTATTGTTGGTTGAAACCCTAGAAGGAGTATGTTTCATACACCCTATACTAATATTCATCTCATTTGCTAAGTTTATAAGTCATTCTTGGACACGGGTTTTTAGGAGAAGTACAAGAGTGTATACCCTCTTAGATTTACCCTCGTTTGATTGGCATACCCTAGAGAGGATTTACACCCCTAAGGAGTAAGATGATTTACACCCATAGGGAGTAAGAGGATTTACACCCCTAGGGATATTGTTGATCTAACTTGTGTTTTAAAGACTCCATTCACCCTATTATTAAGGCACTAATCTGATTTTTTGCATTGGAGAAATAAAATGTTTGCATTGATAAACATGTTTTAGTGAGATATCAACTTGCTTAAGTTGGAATTTTTTGTGGATGCCTTGAGGTTGCTAAAACCTCTAGGGAGTCCTAGTTCTCTTGGTCTTCTTGGATCTGTTATAAATTTTAATCTACATCCATTAGGGCTGCAAAAACCCTAATATAAACCTTTTAATAACTCACAAACCAACCGTCAAAAGTTGCTAAAAGTTTGCCCCTATCCTCTACTAGTCTTAACGCACTTTTTGGGTGGATTGTTGGAGAGTTTTGGTGGTTGATTTATTTTTTGTAACAAATTTTTTGCTACAGCCATAATGATGCAATTATATCTCCTTAATAGTAGTTTTTGACAACCTTATCTTGTTGCTAAAGTTTCATGCATAAATACTTGAGTTAAACTAGTCATTGGTACCTTGTCTCTTGCATATTTAACTAGAATTTTAGCAACTTTATTTGCAGCTCTTATTATCTTTTGTTGCTGATATATATAATTGTTTATTGCTACAAATAGGTACAACAAGATTAACTTGATTTTCCAACACATTATTGGGATTATATCTTTGTTTTCATTGTATCTCAGGTAGGTACAATCACTTCTTGGCAGGTCCTCTATAATGTGGCACATCTTCTACCATATATGAGACTATTTTCTAGCCCTTTTTACCTTCCATAATTGACATACAGGGGGATACTTCATCATCTCTTTATCTTCCATCACATTTCCCTCGGGGTCGGGATTCCCCCCTTGAGGTGATTACTTCATCTCTAAAGTGAAAGGAATACTTATATAAGGTGACAATGCGTAGGTGTTCTTTTAGTTGTTGCCTTCTTGTGGTTTGGGTCAGGATTTTACCAACCTACAATTTATGTGATAACATTTTGGTGTCGTTGCCAGGGAGGATTTTGAATCCTCTTCCGAACCCTAACGACACTTTGGAAAGCTATCCCAAAGCCTTTTCCCTAGCTTTCTTGATGACTCCACCTGAAGGGCGTTCCCTTTCCACCTTTGATTATCTATTCTTGGATCTCATATGGCGACTCCACCTTCCGAGAATCTTTCTTCCCTTAATCCTTTTCCCCCATGGAGATTCAAACCTTCTAAGGTTTACCAAAGAATGCCTCCTCTCAAGTCTCTCGTTGTCAAAACCATTTTTCACGATACCCTTCCCCTTGCTCCAATGACTCACCCTTGGGTAAAATACCTTTATAAACCCCTAAACATGGCTACCATCTATGGATACCTCAACACAATGCCGAAAGAGTCTCACAAATGGTTTATGAAGTTTCTAGGAAATAATGTCGCCACTGCAGACGATCATGTTTACGCCATAGGATGAGACATGGAAAATGCAGAAGTGGAACATGAGGATGTAGCAATGAGGCTACTAGCCTCATATTTGATCGAAGATGCTCATAGATGGTTCAGAGGGCTACTTGAAAATCATATAACATCTTATGAGTATTTTTCCAAGTTATTCAAGAACAAATGGACAACAAAGAGAGACAATGGGATGCTTGTAGCCCATTTCAATCAGATAAAGAAAAAGGAGAATGAAACAACATGTGAATTTGACACCAGGTTCGACAAATTATACATTCAAATCTCGACAAACTGGTGTCCTATGGCTGCAACTTTTTGTCTCCTCTATATGAATGCATTTGATGGGAAACTCCACTTTATTCTAAAGGAAAAGAAGCCCACCACTTTGGCACAAGCCAAAGAGTAAAATGCATAGATTGAAGAAAATATCCTTGACTCAAAGGTTGATCCTTTTCAATATCCTCCTGTCAAGGAAGAAGTAAATACTAAGGCTTCCAGTAGCAGTGCTCCTGATCCAATTTCCCTCTTGACTCAGAAGATAGATCAGATGAGTACTTAGTTTTTCCAAGCGCGAAATCAAATTATGGGTAGATTAACCATTGTGGAAAGAAACAAATTTTCCCCCAGACCTTAGTTTTCCAGACAATGGATAGATTCCACAGGTTGGAAAACGAGGCCTCAACAAGAGGAAAATTCCCCTAATACTTTGAAAATAGTTGGAATGGTTGATACAGAACAAACACCGTGGTGTTCTTCGTGCCAAGAGCCTCACCGAGAGGATGAGTGTCCTCGACGAGACGAATATTCTTCCGATAGTATGAATTTCATGGACATGATTTGTAACTTCCAAGAAGAAGAGGTCACACAAGAACAGATCGATGAAGCCAGAAGACAGGGAGAAAGAGAGAGGAGACTCTAGGCTTTAAATCAATTGACAAGCGATCAAAGGAATGAACTAAGGAAGAGGGAATATTTGACATACACTAGAATAAATAAATCCTCAACCCCATCATCACAACCTATTACTAGTCCTCCATCTATAGAGAAGGTGGTCCCACCACTTCCACCTCCAGTACATGAGTTGATTCCAAAGCCAACTCCAATATATGAGATTCAGTTGAACATAGATGTTTCAACCATGTTTGGAAAATTGAATATGAAGGTTCCTGTGACAAAAATGTGAAAAATCTATTTTGTAAGAAGGGAAGTTTTGAAGTTATTGCAGATATCGACTGAGAAGGAGGATCCTCCAATTATTTTGAACACCATGTATCTCGACCAGGAAAAGGACAATAGTCCTCCTTTCTATCCTTCATTGGGCATGAATGACCTCCGCCTGAACAAATGTATGATGAATTCCATGTCCTCCACAAATGTGATGCCATTGAAGGTAATGGAACACCTTAGTTTGAAGACGATCCAACCCTATGGAAACGTGTGTGGCATTAATTTTAAAATGGTCAAGGTTTATGGATTATGTGAGAACGTTGAGGTATTCTTGATTTATTTTCTGCATATTATCCTCATGAATATAGTAGTA
Source organism: Picea engelmannii (assembly GCA_009831015.1). NCBI lineage: Eukaryota > Viridiplantae > Streptophyta > Pinopsida > Pinales > Pinaceae > Picea > Picea engelmannii. The sequence continues at coordinate 11,070 of ML848671.1, read as the reverse complement.
ATTTATGTCTCAGACGCTTGGGGAATACTATTATCGAGGAGTTGGTTTGTTTCCCTTGGAAGTTTCCTTAGTATGGATCTCACCCACTCACACATTCGAGAGCGAGTTGACAAGCATGTGATGGATCCCAACAATCCTGATTATAAAAGTGAGGATGCGTTTGATGAGGTTCCAGATACCATTGAGTATGATCCACGAGACTTACCCTTCATGCAGGAGGACTGCATAGATACGTTGCTGCCTAGGACAAATGAGTACAAAGAAAATCTTACAAAGTTCCAAGGGAAAGAGCTACGGTCCATCCAAACATTGAAGAAAGAAGATAATAAGGACAAAGAACGTGAAAAAGCCATAAAAAATGAGGTTAACACATGACCTCCTTCCTATCCTTATATTGAGAATATACCTTACATCAACTACAATGAAGGAAGTCTTGTGTTCATGTGGGACAAGAAGAAGGGAAAGCCTAAATATGACCAGAAGTATGACAACTCTTGGCTTGGCCCTTATCATCAAGAAGAACTCCGATAAAGAAAAGTACTATTTGATAGCTTTGGATGTGAGAAAGATGCCACTACTAGTGGATGGCTCTCTTCTTTAGCCCTACGTTCAAATCACTTGAATTCTTCATGGACCGAACCCCAGGTAAGTAGGTAGGTCATATTGCTTTCCTTGCATTTGCATATTGATTACTCATGATAGTTTAGATGCATTTCATATTTCATTTTTCTCTACTTACATATTGATTTCATGTTTAGCTTAGAAATTTTTGAAAAAATTGTATTTTCTAGATTATATTTCATTTTTTATTTTGATATATATGAACAAAGGGTGATAGAACCACCCTATATTTTACAGTGTTATGTTTCAGTGTAGGCATAGGTCCACTAGGAGATGTTGTGGTTCTCATTCACTCTACGACAAGCACATGTCCCCAAGTAGGAGCCAGATGTTATCCCCAACTCCTAGGGGTAACTAAGGAGATGATGTCTCGAGGCCCTCAGGTTGTAGACATGGAGTACCGAGAGAAAACTTGACCAACAGTGTCCACTTTCATAGGCAGAGACCTACCTCACCACCACAACTCCAACATCATCATGACGGTATCCACCACATCAGCTGGCCTCCGAAAGACATTGGGTCTTTCTCCATGAGGTACAAGCTAGGTATTATGGTGAGTGTCATTTCAATATTTGAGGCATTTGAGTTTGTTTCATCTATTACTTATTTTGAGTATGTGGCGTTTTCTTGGACATTATGCTCTTTTCCATGTTTCACTTTGGTGGTTGACATTGCACCCTAGTAAGTGGGTGACCCTTAGGGATAGGTTTGCTACTGGGAGGTTATTTTGACGAGTCATCATGACACTCCTGACCATACTTGTCACTTTCCACACTTTCTCCCCTCGTCCCGTCACCTTTTGGGACTTTTGGGTGTACTGACCCAAGAAGGGGTTGTCCCTCATTTCATGGGAAGAAGGGGTTGAAGGCCCAAAGGCTGGTAGCTGGAAAAAGATAAAATCCAATCATTAACCTTCTATATACTCTCCCAAGGATCCCAAGGGTAGTGAAATCTCTCTCATAAAAAACTAATGGGACCTGTAAAATAATAACTAATAACAAAATGCTAACCAGGGAGGAGCATGTGTAGGCACTATTTTTATTGCTTAGGTAGAAGCCCCACACATTTTTTCAACTTGGGGAAGCATGCAAAATGTTTCATGCTTAGGTATAAGCCCTACCTTGGATTCAACATGGAAACTTCTTAAAATAATAAAAGGCAATAAATGGGCTTGGAAAAAGGTTGCATTGAAAATGAAGGTGCAACACACCCTCTATAAAGGCACCCATAAATGATACACTACATCCCCTTGTATGTCATGAAAACCATGCCCAAAAGTTTTCCCCCATACATGACACCTCATCCACATGACTTATAAGGAGGTCCCCTCAGGAAACACCCCTAAACTTTAGGTACGATTCACCCAATAGGTCATTTTTTCAACCCTCCTATACCTAAAATTAGCAAATTGCATAGGGTCTTTGAGCATTGGTTTATTTTAATGAGGTGGTTTGGATGTACATGATTAGATGACTCTTTTATTTATTTGATTTAATCATCATGATTCATTTTTCTTGATATCCTTAGAGGTCGTATTCATTTGTGTTTGCAAGACCTGGCTGGTGGACAATTTTGGAAGAACAAGCCTAGCTTGGGCTTCCATGGGGCTTGAAGCCCATAGGTTGGATGCCAAGGGCCCACATGCTAGATGATGAATAAATTCCTTTGGAGGCCTATAAGACATCATGGAGGACCTAAACTATCCCCTACAACCCAAATGACTTGCCAAAGGAGGCCAAAACGTCACCCTTGAGGGATTGATGTCACATTAGGGCTAGGGTTTTGGTGGTGGTTGAGGGTTTACTTTATGTGCAAATTATGAATTAAAAAATTATTATTTTGTGTAAAGGGGAAAGATAAGGGTTGTTGACCCCTTATATTGTGTTTTATCCTAATGTTTGTGGACAAACTGTGTTTAGAATATTTTGTATAAATATAGATCATCTGTTTAATAACTCACAAACCAACCATCATAAGTTGCTAAACGTTTGCCCCTATCCTCTACTAGTCTTAGCGCACTTTTTGGGTGGATTGTTGGAAAGTTTTGGTGGTTAATTTATTTGTTGTAACAACTTGTTTTCTACATCCATAAGGATACAATTATATCTCTGCAATACTAGTTTATGACATCCTTATCTTGTTGCTAAAGTTTCATGCATAAATACTTGAGTTAAACTAGTGATTGCTAGCTTGTCTCTTGCATCTTTAACTAGACTTTTAGAAAAAATATTTGCAACTCTTATTATCTTTTGTTGCTGATATATATCATTGTTTATTGCTTCAATTAGGGACAAAAATATTAACTTTCTTTTCTAACACATTATTGAGATTGTATCTTTGTTTTCATTGTGTCTTGGGCAGGTACACTCACTTCTTGGTAGGTCCTCTATACTGTGGCACATATTATACCATCTACGAGACTCTTTTCAAGCTGTTTTTACTTCCATCATTGACCTACAGGGGGATACTTCATCATCTCTTCATCTTCCATCGCATTTACCCAAGGTCATCGAGATTCCCCCCCCTTGAGGTGATTACTTCATCTCTAAAGTGACTAGAATACCTATCTAAGGTGACAATTGGTAGGTGTTCTCTTAGTTGTCGCCTTATTATGGTTTGGGTCGGGATTTTCCCAACATATAACTTGTGCGATAACAGGCCCTATGCTATCTACTTTGTCAACAAGAACCTTACCCCTCCATAGTTAAAATATACAGTAATTGAAAAATAATTTCTTAATGTAGTGCATGTTATTAATAAATACCATCATTATATTTTTAGCTATCTTGTATTTGTGCATACTGACCATTCTTCCATTTTCTATTTGAAAACCTATTAATAACGGTAGAGTGATTAGGTGGTTATTACTGTTACAAGAGTTTGACATCACCATCCTTGATAATCTTGGAAGGGAGATTGTTGTTGTTGACTTCCTTTTTAGGCTTACCAATGATGGGGATGCCATCCTTGTTGAAGATGTTTTTATAGATTAACATTTGTTTTCACTATTTACTAATAGACTAAGGTTTGAATATATTTGTAACTATTTGGTTGCATGGAAGCTTCCGACAAATCTCTCACTGTGGAATGCCAAAGAATTATCAAGCAAACTTCTATGTACTCATGGGTTCAAGGTTACCTCTTTCACATAGGGTCAAATTTCATAATCCATTGTTTTGTTTGAGAGGATGATATTCATGACATCCTAAAGGCTTGGCACAATGAACCTTGTGGTGGGAACTTTGAAGATAAGAAAAATACTCATAAATTTTTGCATCTAGGCTACTATTGCCATATCATTTTCCGAGATGCTAAGAAGTACATGAGGAGCTATGAAAATTCCACATAATTGGACAACCTATTCAATCCAATGAGATGCCACTCCAGACTCAAGTCAGGGTGGAGCCTTTTAAGAAATGGGATTTGGAATTTATAGGGCCCATCAACTCTCCATATAGAAAAAAATATCATATCTTTGTTTGTAGTAAACTATATCATGAAATGGGTTGAAGCCAAAGAACTTCCAAGGGCCACATAATAGGTTGTAGCATATTTTCTGTATGAGGAAATATTTGTCCCTTTGGTGTACCATGAGAGATTGTTACAAATTAGGGAGCACAATTCACTTCAAAACTCATTAGTTCCATCACCAAACAATATCATATTCGACATTGAACATCTACACGATACCATTCACAAGCCAATATATAGGTGGAAGTCACCAATCGAGTTCTTGAATCCATTCTAACCAATATTGTGTTAGACTAGAAGACTTCTAGAGGCTATATGGGCTTACCATACCACTCGATGAAACACCATAGGAATCACACTTTACAAGCTTGTGTATGGTAAGAATTTCCTAATATATATTGAGTTTGAAGTGAAAATGCTCAAAGCTACATTGCAAGTGGGATTGGACCTTTTAAAATCTTAGAAGCATCTCTTGAACCAGATAAATGAGCTTGATAAAACATTTCAGGCCTCTTTGCACCAAACTTCTATTTTTCAACAACAAAGGGTTAAGTGGAATGATAAATTCATTAAGAAGAATAAATTTTAGGCGTGAGAGTCTCTTGTATGATTCTAGGTTTAAAGATTTCAAAGGCAAGTTTTGCACTTGTTGATTGGGACTGTATGAAATTGAGAGTATTTATGACAATGGTTTTGTGAAGTTACGTACTATTGATGAATATTGGACACCTTTTATGGCCAATGATCATCATCTAAGGATGTATCAAAAACCATTTTACAAACATGTCTTCTTATGAGATTTCGTCATTCATTCAGATTTAGAGGTCATTAGTACAATGGGTATGCCACTTGTACTTTCAGTAGATTGATTTTTCAATTGTGTGTGTGTGTATAAGCAAATAATAAATCTAACTGTGACAAACATTGTTTGAAAACTTCTACTACAGAGTAGTGTATTCTTTATAGATAAAGCAACACTCACTGTGGGACTAGTAACATAAACCTAGGCATCATGTTTTATTTGTAGGTTTTGCTATGTTATAGATCATATAGTTGTGCTACATATCCTGTAGTTATTCTATATTGAGCAATATGGGCTCTCACGTGTTCCATAAGACTTCTTGTGCTCTAGAATCACTGCCATCACTAAAAAAAATCTTCATATGCATCCTAGTTCATCATTCGATAGTTTCTATAGATCATCAAGATTGTTCTACTTTTCTGTCACTTGTGGCAGATCCCAAAGATTATTTTACTATTCCGATGCTTTCTATGGGTGCTCATGTCCTATTGTTATGACACTTGCTACTGATCCATGCTTGCTCCTGCCGACAACATGGGAAGTTATGTCATTCAATCACACATTCATTCTCAACTTGTGGGTATGTACATGTACCATTTCTTCCCTGAACTATGTTGGCATAATCATTACTTGTTATGATTTGATGACATAATACCTTCTTTGATTTCTTATCCGATGTCATTATGTTGTGGTCGACATAAAATTTCAATTGGTTGGGGGGAATTAAATACACTAAGTATCATTTAATCCTACTATCATCAAGTCATGTTATGCTCAACACAATGCACAATGATTAGATTCATGTGACATGCTCTCATGACAATCCTATCACTTCACATATGCTATGCACAATCATCACAATTCGTGTCTTGCCAAATCAAGCCATATCACCAACATTTCAAATAATTATTCTTTGGTTTTGCTATGCACACTTTCTAAATTGGGTAATTCATTACTCATAGTTATTTATTCCCTTGATACCACTCTAACCCTACATTGTATCTACTCTTTTTATTTGCTACTACTATGTTCTCAATTGTTGCTACAACTCCATATTCTTGTCACTAGTATTAAACATAATGGGAAAGTTGCAGTTTGATATGAGCCAATCAGTCTACCAAAAATACAGAGTAATCCAGAGGTTATGCAGATCTTCCAAGGTGCTAGGTGGTTAACCTAATTTGAATGCCTACAAGGCTTTGACACAATAATGTTGATGGAATTTATGCGAAATTTTAGGTTATCCATCACCATTTTTCAAGGGTTAAGGATCAGAGTTATAGAGGAAAACATTACTTGAGTAACATGTTTTCCCGGAATAGGTGATAGATGGTTTGAACATTGTGTTATGATCAACAATACACACAATTATTTGTTTTATTGGGGATGAAATGGTGGAAATTGAAAACAAGGGAGTAAAACATCGATCCTTGAGTCGACCATGGGATGATGTGGTATATTTTGTGTAGAAATATATTACATGTGAATGAAACAATAACCTCATGTTTGTATACCATTTCAATCTCTTGACCCATATGAGACACCAAAGGTTCATTAATTTGTTGTATCATATCCCCAGATCACTACAACTAACATATCAAATGGTAAGGACAACTCAAAACCCTACCAAATATTTGACTCATCATGGGTTAATTAAGTTATTGGTTATATATTCCCTCTTGCGTACCAATTATACCTGGGAGGCATTCCTATCAAGAGCGCCATGGGAACAATAGGCAAAGGCATAAAATGCAAAGGAACATGAAGTTGAAGCACATGAAGTAGAGGCACACGAAGAAGAGGCATCTATTGAAGGAGGACAACCCATTGAATGGTTTGAGATGGTAAGGGAAGAACATTCCATAGTTATAGAAGAAAATATTCCACCTCCAATTATAGAATTTTCAGATGACCCTTTATCTGAGACAAGTCCCTCATACCAAATGAGACAAAAATCCAGAAGGATATCCCTTATTCCAACACATCCTAAATGCAAGTGAACTAGGTCTAGTTTTGTTGTAGAAGAAGCTTTCCACAAGAACCCACTGCATAAACAATTGTTACCAACGAGGAAGAATCACTTGTTACACAAGGAATTGCTAAATAAGATTCTATAGAAACAATTGTTATGAGGGAAGAAGAATCTATCGCTACACAAGGACTTGCTAAAGGAGATTTTTCAGAAATGAATGTTATAGAAAAGAAAAATAATACCACTCTTACATTTGATTTTCAAGACAACATTGCCACATAAGAAGTTGTTATAGGAGAAATTGTTGTTGATATGGAAATAATGGAACATGTTGATAATGTTGAAACAACACTTGAAACAATTAAGCCAACAATCAAGAAGAAAATAATTTTCATTCTGGTTAAGTATCATTTAAAACCCTCTTATGGTGCACTTTTGAAACTTAATCAAAAGTTAAGAAGGGAATATAAGAGGTTGCACCATGAGTTAGTTCTTGCTTGAAATAAATTGAAATCTTACAAACCCAAGGCAAGCCCTGAAAATTTGGTCTAGGATTTTGAATAATATGGATGGTCACCTTTGCCTCCAAATGAAGGTGACCACAGTGATAATTTGAAATATGGAACTACAATTGTTGAAGAGATTGCTACAGAACCACAAGTTCAACTTGTTATTTTAGAACCCCAAGTTGAGCCTCTTGCTACATAATTGCAAGTTGAACTTGTTGCTATAGAACTGCAAGGTCGACTTTTTTCTACAAGACCATAAGGTGAACCATCTTCTACAAAACCCCAATTAACAACTATTGCTACCTATTCTAAGGGTAAATCAACTGAAGTACAAACATAACCACCAATAGAACATGTTGCCACATCAATTGAAGTGCAAAACAATGAAGGGGAAACTACGAGTTTCTTGGAAGTGGCTCGATTAATGGCAAACATAATGAAGTGAAAAAAAAATGATTTATTGGGAAAAGGTGTTGTTTCAATGCAAAACCATCATCATGCCATTCTTGATTTGAGAGAGAAATTGGTTGAGTTCTATGCTGCAAATAGAAAAAAAAATGGAGGTCTTTTAGGGACAAGCATAAAAGAATACCTAAGTTGGTGACTCAAGTTCCAAAATTAAAACAGGAAAAATGATAGATGTGAAACATGACTCATGCAACCCTTTCTCTTAGATGTCCATCGCCAGTTTATTCATCTTACAAGAACAATGGTTATCCTTCCAAATAAAAGATTTAGATACATGGAAACCATATAAATTCTTATCTCCATAGTCATATTTGGAAGCTTATTATCATTACAGTAAGGAGGACCAGAACTTGATCTATGAGTTAAAATTGCATGACTTTATTTTGAATCACAATAGAAAGTGGAACCCTAATCCTTTTGTAGGTGATGTTCAATTAAGAGCTTTCACTTCTTTTATTAGTCATCAAATATATGTGATTCTCTATCTTTTATATAGTATATTGAACACAATGCTAATTTGTTGATCAAAGTGGAACATTTGTCCACACAAGGTGTGATTTCTAAACATCAGAAATTGCTAAATCAGACTCGTTGGGTACCTTCTATTCATTGAACCAAACGAGTAGCATGTTTTGATTGGGAGGACCGCATCATTTAAACATGGTTGGAAGCCTTACTAGATTATCAACAAAGATGGGATTTTTGAGTAGTGATCAGAGAGAAAGGGGACCATGGAGTTATCCCAACTTCAGTGCAACCTCGAACATATTAGAAAAATGTATTCATTGTCTGAAAACACATGGAACAAGGTGGTTCGATATAAGATTTCATTTTCCCCTGATTTGGTGCCTTGCACCAAAATATAGATATTTGTAGGTTTGGGATTCATATGAAGAGGAAATCCTTTGGCAAGAAATTGAGAGGAATATAGAATACTATGCACCCTAGGAATAAGGTCACTCCTTTAGTCTAAACAATCTTCACAGGTTCAGGCATTCATAGCCCGATTCTTTGATTCAAATTAGGTGTACAGGTTGCACGAGAGCATGAAATGACTTTAGTTGGGGTAGATGATGATTTACTATTTTACCTATCTTTTGACTATCTTTTTCTTTTCTATTGCATCTTTTTTACTTGTGATTTATGCACATTCTTACCTTTCCCTCCCCTGAATTGGGTATTTCTTCAAAGGTATTATTTTTCCATATTAGCATTTCTTTGATTTCTATTGATACATTAAGGGAATTTCTTGTATTTTGTACTTAACTTGAAAATTGAAGAATGCTATAGGTCCTTTGCTATAGATCGAAGTGTTATAAGGCCACGTGTTCATAAGCTACATATCCATGACCTCCATTGCTACATATCTATGCACTACCATGACCACAAGTCCATTGCTACGAATCCACATGTTATAGGCCAAAGAAGGTTTGAGTCATATGGGTACGGGGTGATAGCTATAGATCCTATATGATGTCATGGAGGAGTGCCACATATGTCCGTTGCTAATATTATATTATGTAGTTTTAATAAAATGATTACACCGGCATCATTTCAGTTATTCAATTTGTATATTCACTCCTATTTAATCTATATTCCAACACTATGATTTAATTATCATGTAATTATGAGTATTTTGTTTTAAAATGGATTGACAATCTTCGATTCCCAAGCAAGTTTCCATAGGATTTTCTAAAATGTTAAAGATATGTGCCTATGAGAGACAATGTTTTCCTTTGAATAGGGGATGCATAGATTATGAAGAATACATCGTGATATTATAAGCGAACTATTCTCTGTCTTGAATTTCCATTTTGTTGTGCATGAGTTATATGTGTGAGTGTGAATAATTTACCTATAAATCAAGTCTTTGGTACTGTAGTTTGCTTCAACACTTTACTCCATAGGGACAAGGCCCATTCTGAAGGAGTTAAGGTGGTACTTATTAATTAGTAGTTTGTTGTGTGTGTTTTTAGATTATTACTGTATCACTATACTATGTTTTCATTAGTTAGTGGATGTTTTATTTCTATTGTTAATTATCAATTGCAAATCTTATATTTTCATCGCAACCTCTGTTTTCATAATAGATGTACTTTCCATTTAAATTATGCAATTGTGATTTTATTTCTATAAAGTGTGAATTTGTTACTTATAAGCTAGTTTGAATTCTTGTTTTAATTTAGAACTACATATTAGAAATCAATAGGGAACAAGTTTTAAAGATTTGCAAAATAGTGCACAACATCTTGCAAGCATAAAATCCTCAAGTTGATAATTAATTGTACATGTAATTAGAATACTCTGTTAGTATTAATAAGGTATTCTAATTAATACCTTACTTATACCTTGTCAGTTTTGATGTCATTGTCAGGGAGATGTCAAAGGCTTACAAAAACCAATGATCTATTAATGAAATATAGGAAATACATCAATTATCATACCTTGGATGTAGATTCACTCCCCTTTGCTCCTTTCTCTTTGCTCCTCCTCATCTTCTTAACCAAACTAGGAAATCTGATTGTGGTTGGTATGAATAGGAGAAGCTCCTTTGTAATTAGACAACATAACTCTGCAAACGATTCTTCATCCTCATGCTCAAGACTTGCCTTATTTATATAGATCCTTGGAAGAGGCTTGGGAGAGCTTCTAGATATTCTAGAACCTAATGGAGACTCGAATGATGTGAGTTTCTAGGTTCATGCCATGGAGATACAACTCATCCCTTGCTTACCACTTTGTAACTCAACGAATCTAGAAGGTTACAACAATCATAACTTGTTGCACTATAGATGACCAATGACAATTGCCACTTGTTGTCTCATGCATGTCCCACGACGACCCTAAAAAATATCCAAAATCTTGAGCTAGAGATGTGTCTTGGCACTCATCTTCTATTGGATTCCCTTCTAGCCTATAGGGTGGAAATTAAGGCTATAACATATGCCCCCTAATGTGTGAGGTGAGGAAATGAATGGATGGCCGAAACACTATACAATAAAATAGTGTCCATATGAGGCAGCATGAGGAGAGAGTAAAGGAGTTCCGGAGGATAAAGAGTACCTACAATCAAACACCAAGGATGGATGCATATATAGACCATCCCCTAGGTAGGAATACTCATACTTTGAAGAGTATCAAAGCATGGCCGCCAAACAATACACTGCAGATCCATGACATGAAATGAAGGACCATGGCCACGGAAGAATACATGGTGGATCCATGTC
>ML848670.1:27003-45588 GCA_009831015.1 Picea engelmannii | reverse complement strand
CCCAGAAAAAAATAACCTTTTCATGTCGACATGTATTTTCTTTACTCCCAGGTGTGCAAAATAAGGGGCTTTGTGTTATTCCTCCAATACCAATATCATAATGTCTTCATTTGAATCAATATGTAAGAGAAGTAAATTTGGTGAGAATGAGAATATCTATCTTCGAACTAATGAAAACAATTAACACATAATGTTAATAGTGAACATGTTAATCAAGAAGAAGTTTCAATTTGCATTAATGAATATAGGATGCCAATAACGCTGACAAAATTGTAGGGATGTTTGTTGGAAATGTTGAAGAGAATCCAATTATAAATGAAGAAAAAGTTGTATTTTTATATCAAAAGCCAATATGCACTAAAAATTGGGAGGATTTTCTCAAAATTAAAATATCGATATGCCACTCCAATGTGAAGAAGAACTTGTCTTACTAGGAAATGTAGAGAATCAGTTTTGCATTATGCATATGGAAATACTTGAAAAACTTGAGCAGCGATAAACTTAACCTAAGTCACTAGGCTAAAAGTAGATGGGTGTGGGTATAGATACATATGTAGACATGGGTACATCACTTTTTGAATTATAGGATGGGGGTATGTTAGGGTACACATAACAAATTTTATATATTTTTGTATGAAAATAAAAGACCATTAATTTTATTTAAAATTGTAAATCAACAATGATTTAGAGTCATATTTGCATTCAAATCGTTCCAATGTCAAATAATGCATTCATCAATTAACATTCAACATTGAACAATGCATCCAAAGTCAGAAAAATGATAAACTTAATCATTTACCATTATTATACCTCATTAATAGAAAACATGTTGAAGATTTAACATATGCTTCTTGTGAGGCCCTCAGTAGATGTAGGAATTACATGCATAATGTAGGAATGCAAAGCATCAAGAGTGTATTGTATTGAAACTAATAGGGTATAGTATGTGCATTTAATGAGGTTCGATGAATTGGAATAGGTGGGAGAGTAGGTGAGGTGGGAAGCCCCTCGTTTGTTGTTTAGTCTTTGTACTTGCATGTATCATTATATTAATAAATATATTGTTATTCTCCTCATATTTATCTGTTTATTGTTTGAGTTTCAGTGCATGTTTATTTTGTCTTGTTTATATTATTGTGCTTGTTTCATATATGTATTACATATCTCTATTATTCTTATGTCATTTTATAATTATAACATGGTATCATAGTCGTGTATGAGCTAAATACTAAATATCTCTCATGAGAGAGGCCCATCAACTATTGGCAATCTTACAAGTTTAGAGTTCTGAAAAAACTGGTGCGTATATTGTTGTGGATCCTAGCACCTACATTATTACGTATGAAAAGAGGTGTACAAGAGGATGTCAAGATTGCGATCAAAAGAGGAAATAGGATTTAATTTTTCCTATGTGTCGTTTGAGATAGTTAATCTAAGGGTTTTTTCAAGTCGCGGAAGCAACGCATGTTAGGGACCTAACCTCCCTAACCCCTCACGTAGATAGAATAATATGTTTTCTATGTAGTAAAGGCTTACATTAGTAAATAAGGCCTATATAATAATGTGAACAATTCAAATGTAATAAGACTTAATAAAAACATCCACTTCTAAAAAGATCTTCCTCTATAATGTTCTTTTGAAGAGAAAATTAGTATAAATAGAAGTAGAAGGTATGGGAATTCATGTCTTGAGAATTATTATATTAGAGAATTGCTCTGCAGGAGGTTTCCCCCTCAAAGAGGAAAGTGATCTTGGCTTTCTATCAAAAAAGGTATCATTGTTGGTGTTATTATTCATTATATTTTGTTGTTCCGCTGGTATATGTTATAATATTTTATGTTTTTTCTTATTATAATATATCGGATATCTTACAAGTGGTATCAAAGCACTTTCCTTTGTAGAAATTGTGGGAAATTTTTTCCAGGGTAGAGACGTGTATTTTCGACGTCTTTAAAGCATAGAGATATATCATTTGGCAGGTAAAACTGCAGTTGGGGAAGACTACACATGGGAAATATAGATGGTTTCATGGGTTACTCAAAACAAATGTTACACCTTGTTGGAAACCTTTGTAACCCACGTTGGTACCCCTTCGAGTAGTATCGCATAAGAAAAAATATGTACATGACCATCACTCCCACATATCATCAAGTCTATAGGGAGGCCCATAGGTATCTTGAAACTAGCTCAAGATCATCTTATCACTCGCCTGACTACTATAGTGCCACCGATGACAAGACTCGGTAAGATACTCTCTAGTACCTAGGTAATCGGGTAGTATGACTAAGGGTACGGTCGAGCCTCCTCAGTTGGTGCCCTAAGATATTAGGTCGAGTACTACTTTTTTGCCATGCACATATATCAAAGAGTTATAGCACAAGGAAAATATTGTCTATAGGAACCTTGGAAACCCTAACCCTTAGGAGTGGAACAAAACATAAAAGAAACTGAGGGGAAATTTTGCAACACAACCCTACCTCTTGCATCCAGGTTGCAAAATTCCTACATAGTTTTCCTTGTTAACAATTTGGGAATTCGTTGCAGTATTCTTCAAGTTGGAGTATAACTATGCAGGAGTAAAAAATAAAATAAAAATACAAAAGAGTATAGTGGTCCCATCAGCACCCTTATTCGGGACATATCCCATTTTCTTCTTATCCTCGCCTTGATCGTGGTGGTACCTATCACTTCAAAGCCTTTTTTTGTGGAACCATCCACCCATCCTAACACCCTTATTGGCCACCTATCCCATTGGATTTCTTTCTTCGCCCCACCTGTCATGATACCCCTCACATGTAACCCTTTTTATACGCGGACTCACCCACCCACCTTCTCCTTCCCAAATGGCTCTCACCCACAACCAAGAACTCACCACCTTGCTCTCCGACAATGTAGAGCACAAGCACAACATCCAAGACATCATTTCCAATATTTCTACCCTCAACTCACAAAATTATACCCTTAAATATGATACTACTGCCCTCAAATTTGATACTTCTACCCTCAAATCTGATCTACGCGGTGTGCAACATTCCATTTACTCCCTTGCTTCCAATTTGAATCACTCCATAATTCAATTCTAGGGCCCTACCTTCTCTAAACAACCTTGCTACAATGAAGACATTGATTCTTCCCATTACCAAGTCTGTCATTCCAATCACCCTCATTGTGAATTGTGTCTTCTCAGAGTCAAGGTGAACAAATTCGATGGCTCAAATCCCATGGGCTAGGTCACTCAAATGGAAAATTATTTCTCCTTGCATGGCATCACTGATGAATTGTCCAAACTTCATTATGATATCCTCTACATGGATCCTAAATGTTGGCAATGGTGGCAATGGCATAAAAATTCACGCCAAGGGTATGTTGCTTGGACACAGTTTATGGCTGAACTTTATGAATGCTTTGACACCGACACACACCATTTGGTCCATTTGACCAAGCTAAAATTTTGGCATTGTGGAAGACGTTATCATCACTTTTGAGCACTTGGATTTCAAAATAGAGGGCATGTCAAATTCCTTCTTCAAGAAATGTTTTATCAATGGCCTAAAGGATGAAATATGAGCCCAAATCCTAATGGCTCGCCCCTAGACTTGGTTGGAAGCTACTAAATGTGCCAAGGAAGCACAACACATTGTATCTTCCTAGAATAGAAAACTTGATTTTATTTCGTTCCCTCAACCCACCAATCCTTGCCCTCAATCCACTCCTCTCAATATTCAGAAATTAACTCAGGCAAAAATGGCTAAACGCCAACTCAAGGGCCTTTGCTATAATTGTGATGATAAATATTTTTTGGGGCGCAAGTGAAAAGAACATAAACTTTTTATGGTTATTTCTAAGGATGTTTATGATGAGGATGTCAATGTTTCCCCTATTGAATAGATACCCCAAGTAGATGATCCTACTCCTCCCTCTGATCCTCCAAAAGTTCAACTATTGATTTCGTTGAACACCCTCACTGGCTTCTCTGCTCCCCAAACCCTCAAGTTAATTTGCCACATTAAGCATAGGAAATTCATCAACCTAGTTGATAGTGGAAACACCCATAATTTTATTCATCACCACATTTCCAAGAAATAAATTTCTATATCTTTGTAGTCAACAATTTTGAGATCATGATTATGGTGGTTCCATAAAATGTGGGGGGCGTTGTGAAAATGTCTTCCTACAAATTGGTAAGTACCACCTAAAATCTCATATGTTTACTATAGACATGGGTGGTTGTGACATTGTGCTCGGTGTTGAATGGTTATGCACTTGTTTCCCCATTACCATGGATTTTAAGGACCTCACCTTGAAATTCCAATGGGAGGGACAACAGTATAAGTTCCAAGGGATCACAGAAGGCTCACCTGAGATCAAAAGCTCCCACCAAATGGAAAATCTACTCAAAAAAGGTCATTCTAGCATTATTTCCCAACTACATTCTATTCAATCCATTGAGACAACCTCTATACATCCTGACCTCCAATTTTTACTCTCCTGACACTGAGATATTTTTAACACCCCCCATAGACTTCCCCCTTCCCATGGAATCCATGATCATTCCATTCCTCTTGTCGTGGGTATTCTTCCTCCCAATGTTCACTCTTACCATCATCTCTTTGCCCAAGAAAATGAAATTGAGAAAATTGTTCAAGAATTTCTAGAAGTAGGTGTTATCCATTCAAGTACTATCCCCTATTCTTCTCCAGTAGTCATGGTACTCAAGAAAGAAGTCACTTGGTGCATGTGTCCTCATTTTTGTGCCCTCAACAAACTCACAATC
This sequence comes from Picea engelmannii, assembly GCA_009831015.1. Classification (NCBI taxonomy): domain Eukaryota; kingdom Viridiplantae; phylum Streptophyta; class Pinopsida; order Pinales; family Pinaceae; genus Picea; species Picea engelmannii. The sequence goes on along the minus strand of ML848670.1, from coordinate 40,814 downwards.
AAAGACATTTCACAATCATTTCATCGATGAGATTTTGGATGAATTGAGTGGTGCTCGGTACTTTTCCAAACTTGATCTTCGTTATGGCTACTACCAAATATGTATGAAGGAAGAATACATTCCCAAGACTGCATTTACAACTCATGAGGGTCACTATGAGTTCTTGGTCATGCACATTGGCCTATTTAATACCCCCTCCACTTTTCAAAGTCTTCCTTTCCTCCATCATTTTTTCTTGGTTTTCTTTGATGATATTATCATCAATGGTAAAACTTGGAAATCTCATCTCACCCATGTGGATCAAGTTCTCCATCTACTATATTAGCACCAAGGTTTTTCTTAAACAATCTAAATGTCTTATTGGAGCCTCTAAAGTTGAGTACCTGGGTCATATTGTCGACAAATATCGTGTATGGGTGGATCCTAAGAAAATTGAAGCTATGGAGGATTGGCCTCACCCTAAAAATCTTAAAATATTGTGTGGTTTCTTGGGTTAAACGAGCTATTATTGCGATTTTGTTCAGAATTATGGTGAAATTGCCACTCCTCTCACTACTCTTCTTAAAAATAATACACTCATTTGGAATCCCGAAGCTAATCAATCACTCCATGCCTTGAAATAGATTATGTGCATGACTCCCATCCTCACACTACCAGACTTCACCAAGACTTTTTTCCTGGAATGCAATGTGTAAGAGAAAGGAACTAGGGAAATCCTCATGCAATATGATCGACCTTTGGATTTCACTAATAAACAAATTTCGAAGCGACATTTGGGTAAATCAACCTATGAAAAGGAAATGTTGGTTATTCTACATGCAATGGATCTCTAGCATCCTTATCTATTGGGGCAACACTTCCAAATTAAAATTGATCATCATAGCCTCAAGTATTTTTTTGGAACAAAGAATCTAATCCCTAGAGCAACAAAAATGGGTGACCAAGTTGTTTGGATATGATTATGAGGTCATTTACAGGCAGGGAAAAGAAAATATGGTTGTTGGTGGTCTTTCAAAGAAATATGAATATGAAAGGTCCATATTTTCCCTCTCTTTCATTGTAGTGTATTAGATTCAAACAGTTCACCAAGAATGGTTGCAAGACCCCAAACTTTATAGATTGATCCAACAATTTCAATAGGATTCTCGAGATTCTCCAAAGTACTCTTAGCACAATGGAGAGCTTTGCTATAAAGGTCGTATGTATTTAAGAAATCATTCAAACCTTAAATTTTCTATGCTCTTTGAGCTTCATGCTTCTCCCATAGCTATGTTGATATTATGGTAGCTGCGGGAGGTATTTACCTCCACGTGTAAACCTGACGAGGATAGAATACTCCGAGAAGCAAGAAGAAACCCTAAAGAGTTGGCTAATAACCCTAGAAGACTTGTCGACTCAAGAAGATAATTTATATTAGGTTATTAGCCTCCAAGAGAAGAAGTCATCCAGAAATAATAATATATACTGAACAGACAGATACCCAGAATGAGAAGTTGGCCCAAGCAGTTAGCCAGAATTAGTATAAATAAAGGATGCAAGTTCTCATTCTGGCAGGCAGTCTCAGAATTGTAGAGCAGTACTTGTGTGCACTGCAGTTCCCAGTTTTGTGTGCGGGTTTGAGGAGAGTTGTCGGTGTAGCTATTGCAGCTAGAAGTTACGTTTTGGATTAGAATATCTCTTAGATAGGGTTTGGAACATCTAATCAGCTCTTGTTGGTGTGCTATCCTTAAGGAAAGGTGTGTTACCCTTTGTTTGGCTATCTAGCCTAGGGTTTGCTTCTGGAGTGATTCTCTATCAAGGTTAAGGTGCTCGGAGGGTGGATTCGGCCTATGGTTGGGTGACAATAGAGATATTGTCAATGGTAAAACAAGCACATCCATTATATTCTAATAGGTTATGGGCCCACACCTCCTTCATTCAGTCTAACCGTTGGAAGGAAACATAGCCAAAAGGATATTAAGCTCGTTGAAGAACTGTCGATAGGGTTTCCTAGCAGGAGCAGTCACCAAAGCACTGTTGCTAAGGTTACTAGCAGGTGTAGTTGCAGAAATCCTAATCCTCTCGTTGAGGAACCTTAAGTGAAGGGATTGACCTAATCTCTAGACATATCAGTGTGCCCTAGCCTAGCGAATCTCCTGGTACACTCAGCAAGCCAAGACGTCAAGTTTGAGTTTGTGGTCAAATATAGGGTTTGACCAAGTCAAAGCAACCATGACTTATTCTATGAAGTCAGAGAACAATTTAGATGGAGCCTCTTGTTGGAGCCGCCTTTGTTTTTTCTATCCCATCTCAAATTTCATGTCTCAATGCTCGAAATCGAAAGATGGTTTTCGTATTTTCCATCTGTGGTTTCAAAATCCCTGAGGCCTTATCACGCAAGCAGCGATGATTATTGTACTCTCGAGGTGAGTTCTACTTTTTGGAAAAAAAAATTCCCCCTTTTATTCTACCTCGGGATTTCGCACGTTGGATGCTATATATCACGTAGTTCACGAGTCCCGAGAACCAAAACAGCGAAATCGCTTTAAAAGTTTTACTCAGGTCAGTAACGGAAGTAAAGTTTTCCTAAATCACGATTAAATATCATTGGTTTTTCGCGCCTCGACGTTCACTAAATCCAAAACTCTCATTGTCATATCCCCGATAACCGAAACCACGAAGTCCGTATGTTAGTAACCCATGTCAAAGCTAAAGGAAAAAACTAAGCCATGATCAAGTTCCGTTGGCAATTCGCCACTTGGAGTTTTCTCTTTAAAAAGTTGCACTGTCTAAACCCCAACTCGCGAAGTCACGATAAGGATATGAACATAATTAATTAAACACTTAATCTGGGTTTATCTTCACTTTTAATTAAAACGTATTATCGCGATCTTGCGGTATCGCAGCTCGGTATGCAAAATTCTGGGAAACTTACCTTCGAAACTCCGAGTCGCGATATGGAGAATGTAAATAATTACATAATTAATTAAGTGCCATATCATAATTGCACTTTTATTAACCAAAATCAATCATCGCAATCTCGGGTGTTAGAAGAGCAGTCTAAATTCTTCCTTACGCCATCTGACATTTCGAACCGCCAAAATTTATGGCATTAATTAGGAAATAGGGCAAATCGACGAATAAAGATCGGGTTTTTATGGCTAAATTTATTTCTAAACATGATTTGACAGATCTCTTCCAAAAAGTACCGAGTTTTCGAATATATATAGAACTATTATTCATTATAACAAATGCATTTTTATATTACGCAGAGCACACTTTCTCAGCGAGCTAACTTCTGTATGTATACGTATTTTTATCGCGAAAGAGCTAAAGCAGGATCTCCAGTCATTGCCCCGCGAAAAACATCCAAAGCCAGTGTTGAGGTTTCGGGACAAGGTTTGGACAACGTTGTTGATACTTCACCTCGAAGTGTCGACTCGGTCCCGAACTGGTCGTTCGTTTCTGATGTTCTGCAGGCCGAATTAGTGGATTATTCTGATGATTCCAGGGACAATGAAAAAGACGACATAACCACCAAGTATAAGATCGTCATTCAATCTGGAATGCATAAAGTAGCAGCCAGACCACGACTACTGCCATATTATGATATGGTCCGATGGGCATTAGACCATGTGGACATACCAACCAAAACCATCATGAATGAGCAGAAGGTCACCATCGGGACTTTCGGGCCTGAACATCTGCAAGCCATGTATAAGTTTCCCACAGCGTCCGACTTTACATATGGTGCTGAATTATTAGACGAGTTCAAACAGAAGGAATGTGTGGAGTATGATCAAACCATGTCTAGCTTAATAAAAGATTGGGTTTCGCACTCTGCGAAGTTCAGGGCAGATAGTCATGGTATATATTCAATAGCTTCCTTAGAACCACAGTACAAGTATGTAGCTATGATGACATGCAGATTGTACGGGAGAGAGGACACCTCACATTTCTTTCTTCCATGGGTGCCTCTAATATTTCGAGTTGCCGAAGGTTGTTCCTTCGACTGGGCGAAAATGTTGTCCGATAGCTTGACCAGTCGGGTCACAGAGTATCGGGCACAGAAAGAAAGCGGAAAAATTTCTTCATTTTTTATGTCTGCATACATATGGACGACGTTTCCTTTCTAACGCATTTTCCATTAATGAGCTGGAGTTGGACTCCAGCAGAATACGAGCCTATCCACTTCTATCATGCAAAATTGTGGGAAAACAAAGCGGCAGATTTCGTATATGGAATCTTCAACTGGGTGATGGTACCGCTGCATGCCACTATTTTTGGTCACCCGCCACCCAGGATCTCGGATAGTATAGTAACGAATTTGAGAAGCGTAGTTGACAGGTATATAGAAGCCGAATTCTCATATCTCAGAGTTTTCAGGGCTTATGTTCCCCCGCATGCATTGCCATTATTCATCCTCGACAAGATGGCTTATCGTGAGGTCTCTAGACAAACAGTAATCGGTGGCATCAGCAAGGAGCTTAAGGGATACTCGAAGAAGGTATGGCCACCTTTTCCTGTTCATTTAAAGTCATATTCTTTATTAGATTTTGGGCATACTAAAGCTGAGGCAGAAGCCCTGGAAGACCTAAAGTTGGTCCTTATTGAATACAAGAAGCACGATCCGCAAAGGGTCGTGAGTAATCATTTGGCCAGTTGTGGGCTCAAGAGATTTGAGCACTAAAATTCGCCCTCGGATGACATTTTCCGAGGCACAAGATCTTATGCTGAGATTTTAGCTTGGATCCAAACATTGGCACCTAAAGAGAGGGCCGATGTTCTGATATTCCAAGAACATAGACGCAGTTGTCTTCCTGCAGTATTATGGGGTGAGAGGCCGAGTACAGCGAAGGTGAATCAAAAAGATGTCGAAGGCTCCAAGGATGTGACTCCCAGTCAAAAAAAACACCAGGACGGGGAAGAGAAAACTAAGAGTCTGAAAGCAGAGACAAAGACTCCCGACCCGCCGAAGAAGCAGAGCCCGGTTACTACTCTGGGACCATCAGCGAAACAAATCGGAGATCCTATCACATCGGTTACTCCCTTGCAATCGACTCAAGGAAATATTGACGTAGGGTGGATCTTCAATGAAGAGTGGAGGCCTATAAGGGTGGAAGAGCTCCCTCCAAATGAGTTCTTCTTCGATAAGAAAAGAAAGGTAGTGGTAAAGAGAGAGTTCTACCAGGAGGGGGAATCGACAGTCAATAAATACAAAGTTATGACTGATGGGAAGGACAAGAAGAATGAACAGTTCTCAACAGAAATAGCTGGGACATTAGGTGCATATGCCACAGCGAACCAATTTTTAGTCGGGGTTTTAAAAAACCATCTTAAACGAAAAAACCACCTCATCGAGACCCTTGAAGCCAGACTAGCCACAGCAGCGGAGACTGCCAAAGGCCAGGCGAGTGTAGGTATAGAGAAAGCAAGGTTGGCCGATAAAAGTGAGATAGAGATGCTCAAGACTAAGCTCGAACAAGCACAGCTGGTGGTTCGGGATGGTCAAATGCAAGCGAGCCAACAAAAAGATTTGATCGAACAGCTGCAAGCTAGGGTGGAAATCGTTGAAAGCAAAGTGATAAATATCGAGATGTTCCAATCCCAAGCGAGGGAGATTCCAAGTAGAGTCTCTGCGACTCAACGAAATTTACTCGCCAAAGTAGAGGTGATTCGGGACAATTGTTTGCTGGTTAATCAAGTTTTGGAGAATTTATCTGCTAGGGAAAGAGAAGCTGGAGCAGCACGGGTCGCCTTTCAAGAAGCTTTGATAGCTACAAACAACAGGGATTCGCGAAGTACTCCAAGGTTCACCATTTCAGAGCAGACCAGAGGAAACATCGTATTGAAAGAATGGGAGCACAGCATCTTGGAAGGAAAGCTACAAGCCAAAAGGGTAATGAATTCCTTAGAAGAGGCCTTTAGTTATATAGATGGTAATCTGCTAGGCATTGATAGCGGAGGTAATGCCAAGGCATTGATTCAAATGAATATGGCAAAAATCTCTCTTGATTTAAAGGAAAAAGAGGAAAGAGATTCAGCCGAGATCTCACAAGTAACTATGGCAGACATAGTCCAAATAGATAAATGTATGATTAAGCCAAGTGCGCAATTATGCACTACCGACATCGTAGACAGGCAGATGGAGAACAGGCTGTCGCAATTATCCCGAGATTGTTACTTTTTTTAAGCCAATTGTCAAGCAGAACCGTCACAGCTGATATCTCGGTTGGTCGAAAGATGTGTCACCTGTACCGAGCATCCACGAGGACAAGCTTCTGGCACCAAGTAAAGACAGAGAAGAAGAAATGGAGCGATTGCTCTCCTCCCTATCATAACTGAAAATTTGGCAACGATTGAGATTCCATCTTATTGTAAAATTGTATAAATATACCATAGAAAGAAAGAAAAAATGCTAGACTTTTTGTGTCGATTGTAACAGAGTTTTTACACTTTGAGAGTTAATACAAAGCAAATCTGAAGATTCTCAATTCCATCACGACTGTGTTATGAGTTTGTTTTCTTGTATCTCATATTTCGTTTCATTTCATATTCTTATCTGATGAATGCTTCATTGTAATTTAGTACAACCTCTACTATAGCGAATGAATTTTGGTTTTCTATATTGTTTACTGTTTTTCCTCTGTACCAGCTATCAGCAGGTGTAAGACCAGTCAACACTTTCAGAATTCTATATATATTTTATGCTTCATCAGGTTATTTCCTTACATTTTTCTTCTTCTATTTATACGTGAGATTCTCCCTTGATAGGAGCCTTACTCTATAGACAACTAAATGTTTTCTCCCACCTCATACTTTTTATTAAAATATAACCCAGTTATGGGAAAGAGATTTTGATTTGCACCCTGTTTTTATTCCTGAAACCGTAAACTCTCTTTTATACGACCGAATTGAGACAGCACTTAAATTCTCCCTTTGAAGTTTTTCTTATTTTACTGTTCCTCCATGACTATCCCTGTACCAGCACAGCCCAATATCGAACCCGGATTATCAAATCAAACACACATTGCCTTAAACATTTTCGATACTATCCTTAAAATAGCTACTACCCGGGTTGAACTCGAACGTTCATGGGCAGCGATTGAACAGGACATAAACATCTAGGAACAGTTGGAAGCTAGACAACGCCAACGCGGAAATCTTCCTTAGTTTCCCTTGCCGAAGGTTGATGTTTCTCTCTTCTCGATCCTTTACACACTTTCGGATGCCTAGAAACTATACTTCTAAGCCTTAAGTACAGACTCTGGAACAACATCTTTTTGGCGTCGTTGTCAGGGACCAAAGTTACGAAATCTTATTCCCTGGGAAAACGACATTTGTTTTTCATTGAAAGTGTTACCCTTTGATAGTGAACAAAGAGTACACACCCTTTTAAGGCTTTTCAATCTTTCACTTGGTGACTCCACAAATAATAAACTGGCATTCGGTCGAAGGAATACCAGACAAAACCCGGATGGTAAGTAGATTACGCCCGTTACCGATCTCGAGAAGATTCTAAAGGCGAGAGGCTCTCTTAAGCCAACCGTTGCAATCTACAAACTTAAACCCCCACAACTGAAGACTAAGAGTTATTTTGAACCCTCAACTTCACGCAGTCCTCTCTTTGATACTAGAGATTTAATGTCAAACTGCTCTGAAGTTACGAGTGATATTCATCCGACAGTCCCCTTAGTACACAAAGGAAAGGGCCCTCTTGAAAGTTCATCGGCAGTTGACATACCATCTTTCCTTCAGTTAAATTTCCCGACCTCGCCTAATTTTGCAGAGTGTGTTACACATTCGGTTTCCACACCCGTCGGTTCTCCCGATTTCGTCTCTTGCAAATCTGAGGAACTAAGTCCCCGCGTTCCTTATCTTTCATCGTCGGATTTTCCTCCTCACGAAGAAAATAAAGATTCACTTTTAATTTTCCGAAACCCCCTTTACGACTTTCCACAAATAACGATGGCAGCTGCCGGAGGAGGAGGTGGAGGGTTTATAGGAGGAGGTGGAGGGTTTATCGAAGGAGGAGGGGGAGGAGTTCCTCTAGGAGGAGCTAGAGGCCAAGGGCTTGCCCCCCCTCCCAGAGTGTTTGCGAAAGTTGCAGCCAGATATGCTCCCTTGGTATTGCCCGTTCCTCTACACGACCTTCCCGAAAATTACATAAAAAAAATTCTAAAATTCACTGGGGAAGGGGATCTGACCGCGGCCAAACACATCAATTTTTTTTATCAATTCGCAGATATCCTAGGTATCGAACATGAAGATGTATATTCAAGGCTTCTTGTTCAAACCTTTGAAGGCCAGGTCCGGACTTGGTTTCAAAGTCTACCTGCAGCATCTATATTGTCTTATGACGCCTTAGAAAATGCTTTCCTCGGACAGTGGGACGAAAGAAAGGACCAGTTATATTATTTAACCGAATTTGGGTCTTTAAGAAAAAAGAATTATGAAACAGTCATGAAATTTATTCAAAGATTTAACAAACTGTATAACAAAATCCCAGCCGAGGTTAAACCGTCCCAACCCGCGGCCAAGGTAACTTTCACGGGTGCTTTCGAACCGGATTTTGCACTCCTTTTGCGAGAAAGAAGGGGAGCCACCCCAAACTGAATGCAGGACGATGATGTAGAAATTGAGTCTAATATGATGGCTTCTGGTAAGATTAAAGCTAAAGTAGAAACGGGGAACCGAGAAACTAAACGCTTTAGAGAACAAGAAGGTCTGCCAGGGTCTAATAGATCCACAGATGATAGGGTAGACGATATGGCCAGAGTAATTAAAGAACTGTCTAATAAAATATCCAGAATGGAGTTCGAACAGGCCAAAGTTGATTCTTTCCCCAAAAAGGATTTCAAGAGGAACCCCAACCCCCCGAACCAGCAAAGACAAATAAAAAACAAAGATCAAAAAATACAAGCTCCTTTAAAGAGCGAAAATTTTATAGGAGCAAACGATCTCCAAGATTTTGGAGATTCGGATAATGATGTCACGAACTTCGGTGATGACTGCACACAACCGTATCTAACTAGAGAAGATTATGAGAAATCTCTAAGCACTCAACAACCGTCGGTTAAAGGTGAAGAAAGTGATCATACTGACCTTTGTGGCTCTCAACAAGAAACTGAAATGATAATGGCTGAGATCCAACCTAAGTACAACTTAAGATCTAAGAGTAAGCCCATCTCAACTACTCAACCCAAGAAAATCCTCAAAAGAGGTCAAACTTATGAGCCTACTTCAGAAGAGACCTTATTACCCAACATCAATACGAAAGTAGTAAGCACACAAGAGTCCGAAGTGGGAAAATTTGAGACCCAAGCACAAGGAACCGAAACGGCTAATAAAATTACGCCTTCAACCAAGACCATGAGTTATAAAGCGGTCCAAATGAATAAATCAGAGAGGAAGGATTCGGAATTCTCAACCAAAGAAACAGACAAGGTGAGCGGAACTTTCAGTTTTGAAAACGAGATAAATAAAATTAAGATACCAATCCCTCTGGTAGAATTAGCAAAAAACCCCGTTTATCGGAAGCAAATTACCAAAGTGATGGGTGTCTCAGAGCTAGAAATCCAGTCTGACGTTTTAAACCTGGAAGATGACAAACCTAATATCACTTTTGGTCCACATTTTGAAGGGGCCAAAGATACTATTGCTCCCTTTTATATCACTTTAAATGTATACGATCAATTGCTACATAATTGCATGTTAGACTCCGGAGCCTCCCATAACGTTGTGCCTAAGATTATTATGGACAAGTTGGGTCTCCGGATCACCAGACCTTATGGAGATCTTTACTCTTTTGACTCGAGAAGGGTTAAGTGTATGGGAATGATAAAGGACTTAGTAGTTACCCTGGCACAAGTCACAGTTAAGAGTATCCTGATGGATGTGGTTATTGCAGATATTCCCCCTAAGTATGGCTTACTGTTGTCTAGGTCATGGGGAGCCAAGCTAGGGTTCTCTTCAATTGGATATGACGTTCGCCACAATTCATGTGTTTGGTGGGAAATTTACTCAGTTGTACAGAGAAACGAGGTTAGCATACACAGTAAGCAACCCTCAAAACCCGAACAATTTCCCTATTTACATTGCAGATCAAGATTTAGGAAATTGTATCTTATCTTTTGATGATGGTTTAGATGGTTGTTCGAAGGAAAACAATATAGAGCAGGAAGAGTCAAGTTATATGACAGAGGATCTGTGTAGCACCGGTGTCTGGAAAATGTATTTTGACAGTGCCTCATCTTGTGAAGGGGCTGGTGTAGGAGTGCTTTTAGTGGCTCCCGAAGGAAAGTTCGTGGTTCCTTTTTCCTACAGACTGCAATGGGATATAGATTATACTAACAACGTATGTGAATACGAAGCGTTGGTCTTAGGATTAGAGGTTACCAAGAAGCTAAAGATAAATAACTTAGAGGTATACAGAGATGCAGAATTAATAGTCAAACAAATAAATCGACAGTACCAAGCCAAGTATCCCAGATTAAGATCATATAGGAATTGTGCCTGAGATCTCATGGAAAACTTGTTCTCGTCCGTAAATGTCCACTTCATCCTGCGCGCAGAGAATTTACATGTTGATGCATTGGCTAAAGCAGCTTCAACCTTCTCTCCTCCCACGACTTTCAAATTGAAGTATCACATAGAAATCAGACACAGACCATCTATACCAGGCAATATCCAGCACTGGCAGGTCTTTGAGGATGACGAACAAATTAAGAAATTTCTTGAAGCAGTGGGTGAATTCTCTGAAACTCATGCAGACCAAGAAAATCAAAATGACCCGATATGGATCATGCAAGAAGGGGAGGATCCTAAAGCTTTCCGAGAGAAAATCTCAGATCATCGCATGCTGGTCCTTAAAAACAACCAGATTCCAAAAGAATTGATTCCTTTAGAAAGACTTTTTTATCAAAACGGCATACCTATAAAATCCACCTTACAACCCCAACCAGAAGAAGTGGAGGACTGTGATATAGGAACCAAAGAAGAATCCAGGATGGTAAAAATATCCAAGTTCCTCCCTCCCGAAGTAAAAAGTAAATATAAAGACCTACTCAGACAGTATAAGGATGTTTTCGCCTGGTCTTATGATGAGTTAAGGACTTACGACACTTCTGTAATTGATCACAAGATACCTCTAAAGCTTGGGGTCAAACCATTTAGGCAAAATCTTAGACAAATCAACCCCATGTTGTTACCTGTGATCGAAGAATAAGTTAAGAAACTTTTAGACACGAAAATAATAGTACCTCTGAGATATTCGGACTGGGTAGCAAACCTGGTCCCGGTCAGGAAAAAGAGTGGGGAAATCAGACTATGTGTGGATTTCAGAAATCTAAATAAGGTGTCTCTCAAGGACAACTATCCACTGCCCAAAATGGGCCATGTGTTAGAAAAGGTAGTTGAAGCCAACCGAATGTCTATGATTGGCGGGTTCTCTGGTTATAATCAAATCGCCATGAATGAACAAGATAGAGAAAAAACCGCTTTCACCACACCATGGGGTACGTTCATGTATGACAAAATGTCTTTTGGTTTGATGAATGCAGGGACCACGTTCCAACGCGCTATGGACGTCGCTTTCATAGGATAAAGGGATAAGTTCGTAGTCATTTATCTCGACGATTTGACGGTTTTCTCTAAAAGCGACGAGGAACACTTGATACATATTAAACAGACTTTCGAAAAATGCCGCAGGTTTGGTCTATCTTTAAATCCAAAGAAATCACATTTCGCCATGCAGGAAGGTAAGCTTTTGGGTCATATCGTATCTAGGGATGGAATCAGGATTGATCCTAAGAGGATTGAAGCAATAGATACTATAAATATTCCCAGAAATGTAAAAGAGATTCAATCTTTCTTAGGAAGAATAATTTTTTTATGAAGATTTATCCTAAATTTCGCTAAGATTGTAAAACTGATCACAGGTATGTTGAAGAAGGACAGCGAAGTAAAATGGACAACCAAGGCCAAAGAATAATTCACGCATATTAAGAAAGTCATAAGCGAGGCACCTGTGTTAGCGATCCTCGACTATCTAAAATATTTTCTTATTTTCTCATTTTCCTCTGAACACACTATCGTCGCGGTGCTCCTACAAAAGAATGAGGAAGGTTTCGAACAACCGATCGCCTTTTTCAGCAAGAGCCTTAGAGATGCAGAACTGAAGTATGATATAGTAGAAAAACAAGCGTACGCCATGGTAAAAGCATTAAAGGCATTCAGAATGTATGTACTACACTCAAAGATAATTGTGTACGTACCTACCAGTTCTGTGAAAGATATTCTGGTGCAACCAGACAGCGATGGAAAAAGAGGGCAATGGCTCGCCAAAATCCAAGAATTTGATCTGGAAGTCAAACCGACCAAATTATTAAAAGGGCAAGGCCTGGCCAAACTCTTAGCTGAGTCGAATTTCAGAGCCCTAGATATCAATTGCCTGCAAGAAGGCGACGAAGACACTAACCCAAACAAGATGAGTGAGGAAACAGGTCCAAACAAGATCGAAGAGAAGTTCATATCATCAGGCTGGTACAGAGACATAATGTCATATCTGCTAACTCTAAAATGCCCAAATGAGCTATCACCATCAAAAGCCAGGACTTTAAAACTTCATGCGGTTAAATATTGTATCGCCAAAAGTCAGCTATATTGGAAAGATCCACTTGGTTTCCTGTAGTCTGTTTAGTCGAATTGGAAACTCAGCGAGTTATAGACGAATTTCATGAGGGAGTCTGTGGGGGGCATCACACTTGGAGAGCTACGGCTTACAAAATTCTGAGGGCTGGGTACTACTAGCCAAAACTTTTATCGGACGTTAATGCCAAAGTCCGAGCCTGCAACCCTTGTCAATTATTTGCAGGTAAATAGAAGCTCTTGGAACTGCCTTTAGTTTCAGTCAAAGCCGAAGCCCCATTTTAGCAATGGGGTCTAGACTTCATAGGTGAAATTAATCCCCATTCCAATGCTCAACACAAGTGGATCTTAACCGCGACAGATTATTTTACTAAATGGGTGGAAGCCATTCCAACCAAAAGGGCAACAGACTCAGTGGTAATCAATTTCTTAGAAGACAATATTTTGTCTAGATTTGGTTGCCCCCAAAAGATAGTTACAGACAATGCCCAAGCCTTTAAATCTATGGCTATGATCAGCTTATGTCAAAAATATAACATCGTTCTTGGCCATTCCACAGCATATTACCCCCAGGGAAACGGATTGGCCGAGTCATCTAACAAGAGCCTGGTAAATATAATCAAGAAAGTATTGGATGACAATAAAAGGTCTTGGAATGTGCACTTAAAACACACATTGTGGGCAAATCGCATAAGCACAAAGAGGTCAATTGGCATTTCACCTTTTCAGATGGTATATGGGACAGATGTTGTGTTGCCTATAAACCTAGCGCTTCCAGTGATGAAGTTATGGGAAGATCAAAACGAAGAACCCAATCATGTCACCAGGAGGATAAATCAGCTGATTGAGGTTCAACAGCATAGAGTTGAAATAGATGAAAAGATGCAGAGGTACCAAGATGACATGAAGGCATTATTCGACCGCAGAGCAAAGGACAGAGATTTCCTCCCAGGTGATTTAGTATTAAGGTGGGATGCAAGAAAGGAGGAAGCAGCAAAACATGGTAAATTTGACCACCTCTGGTATGGGCCATTCAGATTCTCGGCTCTAGAGGGAAAAAATTCTTTCCTACTGGAAAATATAGACGGTGAAATCCTCAACACCCCTGTCAACGGGCATTATCTGAAGCATTATATGACGTAACAGTCGCATATATATATATATATATATATATATATATATAT
>ML848670.1:0-11952 GCA_009831015.1 Picea engelmannii | reverse complement strand
AGGAAGAATGGCCCAGGGTGGGGAATGGTCCAGGTTCAGAAGACAGGATAGTTATTCTCATTTGCTTGAGAAGAATAGTCCAGATATATCATTGTTCTACTCTGAGGGCAGATATTCTTTCAGATCTCATAGATGTGAGTGAAATATTGGCCTAGAGGATTCAGTTTATATCCTAACATTGTTTCTGTGCAGGTTGATATCAGATGATTGTTGTGAAGATTGTATGACAGTAGATGTATACTATTGTGGTGGATGTGTTCCATTGTTCATGACTATACGTTACTGATCAAGTACTTGTTTTCTACTTGGTGTGGTAGTGTACCACTGGATTGTAGTTATGTACTACTATGAATAGACACAGTTGTGTTCTATTTTGTTTCAATTGCCTTGAAGACTATCAACAGTATTGGAAATGATTATTAGTTAGATGGATAATCAAAGGACAGAGATTTCCCAGAAGGAAAATGCTTCAAAGCATTTACTCTTTCTAGATTAGAAGAATGATTCTTGTAGCACTCTGTGGAGTGAGCATCATATCTGATTACTCAGATAGAGTATGGTTTCGAGAGATGATGCAGCTGATGACACTGATGATGATGATGGTGCTCATGATCTAGTCATGATCTAGTCTATACAACTATGTTGATGCTACTGGGTGAATGGTATCTTTTTGTGCTCAAGACCATTACCTGTAATACCTCCCTAGCTAGGAGGAAGTGTTGATATTATGGTAGCTGCGGGAGGTATTTACCTCCAGGTGTAAACTTGACGAGGATAGAATACTCCGGGAAGCAAGAAGAAACCCTAAAGAGTTGGCTAATAACCCTAGAAGACTTGTCGGGTCAATAAGATAATTTATATTAGGTTATTAGCCTCCAAGAGAAGAAGTCGGCCAGAAATAATAATATATACTGAATAGACAGATACCCAGAATGAGAAGTCGGCCCAGACAGTTAGCCAGAATTAGTATAAATACAGGAGGCAAGTTCTCATTCTGGCAGGCAGTCTCAAAATTGCAAAGCAACACTTGTGCGCACTGCAGTGACCAGTTTTGTACACAGGTTTGAGGAGAGCTATCGGTGCAACTGCTATAGCTAGAAGTTACGTTTTGGCTTGGAATATATCTTGGCTAGGGTTTGGAACATTTGATCAGCTCTTGTTGGTGTGCTATCCTTGGGGAAAGGTGCACTACCCTTTGTTTGGCTATCTAGCCTAGGGTTTGCTTCTGGAGTGATTCTCTGTCAAGGTTAAGGTGCTCAGAGGGTGGCTTTGACCTATGGTTGGGTGACAATAGAGATATTGTCAATGGTAAAACGAGCACATCCATTATATTTTAACAAGCGAAGCATTCAGGTTTTACCAAAACCTATGAACGGTTCAAATGCTTCTTCTTCTTTTTTTTTTTATTCTGGGAAAGTATGAAATAGGACATTCGTGCCTTTGTGGATGAATCCGATACATATCTACGCAATAAGGGAGAAACCATCAAATCTCCAAGCACATTCCAACAACTCTTGATTCCACCTACTATTTGGATGGATATTTCTATGGAATTCATTGTGGGCCTACCTAAATCGAGAAATAAGTTAGCCATCATGGTTGTAGTAGATCATATTTCCAAGTATGCTCATTTCTATGCTCTTCAACACACGTTCACAACATCTACATTGGCTCAATGTTTTATTGATAATATCTTCAAACTCCATGGCATGCCTCATTCTATAGTCTTTGACCATGATCCAACTTTCACCAACAATTTTTTGCATAAATTGTTCGGGCTCAAAGGAACCCAATTACATCTCAACATTTCCTATCATCCTCAGACAGATGGACAAACTAAATCTATCAACAAGTGTTTGGAAACATATTTGAGGTTTTTTTCATCTGACTAACAAACTCAATGGACTCAGTGGTTACCCCTAGTTGAATGGTGGTACAACACCTCTTACCATGCTACCACTCATATGACTCCCTTTGTGGCCTACGAGCAAAATCCATTGTCAGTTATCTCATACATGCCAAGTGTCTCCAAGGTTCAGGAGGTTGACATGACTCTTAAATTTCATGCATCCATTCTCCATACGCTCAAAGAAAACTTGGTCATGGATCAGAATCGCATGAAGCAACAAGCCAATCAGTGTCATTCAGAACATCAATTTGTTGAAGGGGACTGGGTGTTTCTTCGTCTACAACCTTATAAGAAAACTTCACTTAAAGATGAACATTGTTAGAAATGCACCCCCAAGTTCTATGGTCCTTATTCAATTCTCAAACGAGTGGGGCATGTGGCCTACTAGTTAGCTCTTCTGAGTCATTCTAAGTTCCATCATGTTTTCCATGTCTCATGCTTAAAGAAAGCGATTGGAACTAAGTTTCAGACTCAAACCAATCTCCCTCAATTGGATGAAGAAGGATTCATTTGGTTTCAACCACAAGTAGTCTTGGACCAGCGTGAGAGTTGTCTCTGTTAGCGCACCATGAAGGAAGTTTTAGCTCAGTGGAAGGTTACGCCACCAAAAGATGCCACTTGGGAGTCTGCTACCATTATGCAACAATTTCCCCGTCTAAAACCTTGAGGACAAGGTTGTTTTTCAAGGGGGAGGGCATGTTAGGGACCTAAACTCCCTAACCCCTCACATAGATAGAATAATATGTTTTCTATGTAATAAAGGTCGACATTAGTAAATAAGGCCTATATAATAATGTGAACATGTCTAATGTAAGAAGACTTAATAGAAACTTATTCTTCTAAGAAGATCTTCTTCTAGAATGTTCTTTAGAAGATAGAATTAGTATAAATAGAAGTAGAAGGTATGGGAAAGTCTTGTCTTGAGAATTATTGTAATAGAGTGTTGCTTTGCTCGAGGTTTCCCCCTTGAAGAGGCAAGTAAACTTGGATTTCTATCAATAAATGTGTTATTGTTCACTATATTTTGTTGTTCCACTGGTATTTGTTATAATATTTGTTATTTCTTCTTATTATAATACATCTAGTACATTACAACCCATCAGGGAAATTAACACCTAGTGGGTATTTTCTAGGGTGTCCATCCAACGGAAATGGCCACTTGTTTCAAAATACTTGAATGGCTCACCCACTAAGAAAGAGAATTGAAGAGGGTGTTCATGAATCTATGGCTCAAGGGATCACTAGTAAAGTGGATAAGGAGAATTTGGAGCCACTAAACATGGTTGTTGTTGACCTTTACAAAGGTCAATTAGTCTGGGATGCCTCCATTTCCAAGAACTAGTTATCCAATATGCTCTCCCGTGAATTCTCCTCCTCCTTTAGAGAAAATTTGGGATGCAAATTGATCATACAAATGAAGTTGAGAGAACCCATCAAAGGCAAGAAGATGGGCCCAACAAGGTTGGCTCAAAGGCACTAAGAGTATCTATCATGAGCCAAAGAGATCATGTAGAACTCAACACAATTTATGTGTACTTCGTTTGTTGTGATGATGGTTTTACTTGTAGCTATTGTAGAAACAATGTTTGTGGCAACATGATGTCAACTAAAGAGGAGGTAGAAAGAAAGAGTGGGAGGAGAGTTGCATGAAGAATGGAAGAGATCCTACATGGAGAACTTGGTGTGCTTGGAGGATTTTTTTTGTTTTTGTCATTGTTAGTTGTTATTGTACCATGAATAGAAAGTAGTTGGACAGACATACAAGTAGCCGTGAGGGAGGCATGCATGGTTGAATTGATGGAACGGTGAGTTGCAAGTAAGATTGGTGAGTGGACTTGAATAAAAACGGCACTCATTATCTACATGTTATCATTGTTCGAGTCCATGAAAAAGGATGTGCCATTGTGAAATTATTGCCTATTTTGTATATATGTTGGTGTTATTGTAATAAATCTTTTATTTTGTGATTTTCTTGAACTTTCTACTAGTATTGAACCAAAATTATTCATTCTTAGTTTGTATCTTTGTAAGTTCATGTAGTTGTTATGTTGTAAAAGGGCATACAAATGTAAGACTTGAAGTGGCATGTGTAACCCTTGTTTTGATCAATGTGGTAGGGAGTGGGTGTGTTGTTTACCTTTGCTTTAGCTTTGGAATTGTTGTTTATAAAAGATTGATGGGGAGGTTGTTTTCCTACTGGGAGAGTGAGCCATGTGTTGCTTGTGGGTTCTTGGTGGCATTGTAAACCTCAAGTTTGGGTCAAGAGTGACCATAACTTTTAAATTGCATGATAGCAAATGAAATTAAATTTTTGGGGATTCTGCTTTCCAAATGAAAACTTTGTTGATGGAGAGTGGTCACGTAGTCCGAATGTTTATTCGAGTTCAAAAAAAATTCGGCCATGTAAAACTATTTAATAAAAAATAGCATTAAATTAAAGAAACCATATCATTCAAAATTTAAAAAATTCAAAAAATATACAATAAAATTCTATGCACTCATTAAACATATATGATAAAAATAAAAATTGCATTTCAAACATTAAACATATAGTTTAAAAATACAATATCTTGTTGAAAAATTAGGGGTTTAGGTTAGGTTTTATGAATTAGATTTTTAACACTTTTTTTTCTTTTTAAAAATTAAATTTGAATAGATTCATATTGAAGTTAAACTTAAAATTTGGTTGGAATTTTGGCTTGAAGTTCGTTTAGGGTTGAAGTTTGGTGAACTTCAAATTTCAAGCTGAAAATTTACCTAATGTGAAGCATTTGTTATGGGGGAGTGGTGAAGATATAGCTTCCACTTCTTGTGACAACAAATATACATGGGATTTACACACATAGTGTAGGAAAGTGAAGTGTCACAATTTCTTGTAATGAAACTCATAAGGAAAAGCATGTATTTTTAATGATGTTTAACTCATTGGAATAGAAGGGATGGTTAGTGAGGAAAGGAACCCCTCGTGGATTTTTTATTCATGGTTCTTGTAGGATAATTAGATCAATAAATGTCTTGGTATTATCTACATCTCTATGTTTATCCAAGTTTTGGTGTATTCTTATTTTATGCTATTATAATTACTTCTCTTGTTCCATTACATTCATTTTGCACATATTTGTTATCCTATTTTATTTCATAACTATAAAGAAACAATTTTCTAGTAGTATTTAGTGATAATTTTTAAACAGTATATATAAAAATTGTTCAAGAGCATTTCCAAAAATAAAATAAAAAACATTAAGCCCCATATATTGATACATTACAATTCTATTATTATATTAGTGTTATTATTATTGGTCAAGGATGCCCCTTAATGGTAAATTGCACCTTTGTCTCCTATACATACAAAGGGGAGACCTAGTTTTAGAGTTCATCTCATCTTATGCATTGGTAATATTGTAAAAGGAGGTTTCCCCCTCGAAGAGACTTTTCATTCATTCTTCTCTCTCATTCTCAAAGGATGGAGTTACTTCTTGTTTCTATGGCAGTTTTGAGGAAATAGGAACTTACACCTCAATTCCAAACCAAGATAGTATAGGCATGTATTTGGGAATAATAAGAATTGATACTTTCCTACATGCCCAATAAAAAGATTGGATATACTTAAAAATTATTAGTTTTGAAATTGTTTCTAAGACCAAAATAAAAATCTAACTAATTCCTTACAATTGTAAAATTATTACTCATGTATCTCTAGTTTATTATCCACCAAAACACATTGAATATTAATGCAACATTTTGATAAAATGACTTAATTGTTCATGATGTAAGTTGTATTTCATATTTCATATTTCATTATGTAAGTTGTATTTCATATTATAAGTTTCTATTTTTTTTTTTAATATTACATAAATAAGAAATGTGTAATGTTTATGTTAATATGTACTTCTCTCAATAATTGAATAGCCATATGCTAAATTTCTAGATTCAAAAGGTGTCTAGAACAATATGAATAGACTTGAGTTACAATATGAAGTTGCTCCAATTTGCTACCTCAAGAAAGAAAGAAAACAACACTAAGACTAGTGTTATTATGATGAGGACGTTAATGTAACACATGATTTATTTATTTATTGCATTTGGGCATGCACTATGTGACATTGTGTTACTAGTGTGTGATTTTTCCTTGGCATTGATTAAAGTATCAACTCCACGTAAATGGTCATTATATATGTATAAATTGTATGTGTCTATGTAAGAATTTCTAGTAAATCCTAGTGTCATGTTTAAGAGGTTTATAGTATCATTGAAATTATCATTAATTTATTGATGTCATCATAAAATGAAGAAAATCATGGTAAACAACCCCACAGGGAAAAGTAAATTTGATAGTTTGTCAAATGTCCCTATACCAAACTATTGGAGAAACTAGCAAAGTAGGATATCTCAAGGGAAGGGTAGAAGAGACTCAAAAATCATAGTGTTGACGAAAACAATCATGTGCATGTTGTTGAAGGGGAAAAACCTTAGAATTTGAGTTTTAAAATGTCAAGGATGTTAAGGATTTCAATGATAAACCTACAAGATCATTTCATGTTATTTTTAAGTGTCTAAATGTAGGTGTGGAGAAGTTAGCAAGTTTCAAAATGTACATGTTGGAGAATATGAATATTTTCAAGAAATAGGTCGTCAAAAATAGGTTGAAAATTCATCATTAAAAAGTAAATATTATGAAAGGAGCAACAAACTATACATGGCCTGAGGATATGATTTTGTTGGTCAAGGAGCCATTCAATTGAAGACATGTTACAATAGATAAATCTTGGAGAGTAGGAAATTTTGAATCAAGTCGTAAGAGAAGTAATTTTGGTGGGAATAGAAAATCTAGCTTCAAACTAATGAAAAAAATTAACATGGAATTGTAACAGGATAAAATTGAACATGTTAATCAAGAAGAAGTTTCAATTTGCACTAATGAATTTAGGATGTCAATAACAATGAAGAAATTGTAGGGATGTTTGTTGTAAATGTTGAAGAGAATCCAATTGTAAATGAATGGAAATTTTGAATCAAGATGTAAGAGAAGTAATTTTGGTGGGAATAGAAAATCTAGCTTCAAACTAATGAAAAAAATCAACATGGAATTATAATAGGATAAAATTGAACATGTTAATAAAGAATAAGTTTCAATTTGCACTAATGAACTTAGGATGTCAATAACAATGAAGAAATTGTAGGGATGTTTGTTGGAAATGTTGAAGAGAATCCAATTGTAAATGAAGAAGAGGTTGTATTTGGAGATGAAAAACCAATATACAATGAAAATTGGGAGGATTTCCTCAAAATGAAAATATTGATATGCCACTACAATGTGAAGAACAATTTGTCCTACTAGGAAATGTAGACAAACAAATTTGCACTATGCATATGGAACTATAATGAAACTGACAAGGCAAAGTTGGTTGATCAACGATCCACATTAGATAATGAAAATATCCATAACAAGACTTATTCCATTCTTGCATGCATTGGCAATCTATGAGGATATGCATGATACCGTGATTTTTAAATACTGTTAACTTATTCAAAACACATGTTTTGATACAAATCAATCGTAAGCAGATGTATAGATACACTATCCTCTTAGTCCATAGGATAAGTTATGTTTGAATATCCAAGTAATGTCATAATGATATCAAATTTGATCACCACATGACATCCCCATTTGGCACATTTCCAACCTTTAAACAGCAAAAGACCATCTAGAACCAATCTTCTAATTGAGTGAACCGATGAAATAAATGATAACTATATCATTAAACATCCACTTAACAAGGTTATATCAATAGAGGATCTTTTGCTTCAAGTATTAACCCTATAAATGATTATGATGGTGTGAAACAAAGCAATAATACAATAAAATGCAAAAATAATATTTTAAGTAAGGCATTTAATTGAATATTTTATGTCAATGTTTAAAAATATTATCATTATATATACTTAGTTGACAAAAATTGAAGTTGTATCAAATTATTTGAATTTAATTTTATGATTAAGTTATAGTTGGAAAATGATAAATTAAATGTTAAATTTTTTATAATTAATGAGTTATAAAATAACTGTTTTATGTCTAAAATTAAAAAAATTAAAAATAACTTGTTAATGTAAAAGGTTACAATTAACTTAACTCTTCATTTTGAAATATAACTCCTCCTTCAAATTTGATCGTTAAAGTTGAGTTCATTAAAATTCTTCGCAAATAGCAACAATACATCAGGGTAACCTAAAAATGGCAATGAAAGTGCATATTGAACTATTTAATAGTTACACCTTCACTTTATGAAATATAAAGATCAAAAATGTTTTCAGATAAAAATCCTCAATATTTATTATTGAGAAACCAATCATGGCACATTCAATGGGTGTAATGAGTAGATTTATGGCTAGGAACATTGGATAATTATTAAAAGAGTATTTAGGGATTCTAAGTTAGACCACGTATGTACAAGTTTTTCATACAAATACTATCAAAGTCATCCCATGAGAATTGAAATATAAAAATCAAAGATGTTTTGAGAGATAAAAAAAATGTGAGTTGTTATTATTGAAAAGAACGTTGGATAATTGTTAGAAGGGTATTTAGGGACTCTAAGTTAAGGTCACATATGTACAAGTTTTCCATATAAATACTATCAAGGTCACCCCATAAGATTTGAAATATAAAAATCAAAGATGTTTTGAGAGATAAAAAATTGTGAATAGTTATTATTGAAAAACCAAACATAGCACATTCAATGGGAGTAACAAGAGATTTATGACTGATCCAATAAAAGGTCACCCGTGAGATTTGAAATATAAAGATTAAGGATGTTTTTAGAGATAAAAATTTGTGAATACCTTATTATTGAGAAACCAAACATACCACATTCAATGGGAGCCATAAGATATTTATGGCTGATCCAAGAAAGGAACATTGGCTAGTTGTTAAAACAGTATTTAAGATTTGAAATATAAAAATCAAAGATGTTTTGAGAGATAAAAAAAATTGTGAATAGTTATTATTGAAAAACCAAACATTAACACATTCAATGGGAGTAATGAGAGATTTATGACTGTAATGAGAGATGTATGACTGATCCAATAAAAGGTCACCCGTGATATTTGAAATATAAAAATAAAAGATGTTTTGAGAGATAAAAATGTGTGAATACCTTATTATTGAGAACCAAACATTGCACATTAAATGGGAGTAATAAGATATTTATGGCTGATCCAAGAAAGGAACATTGGCTAGTTGTTAAAATAGTATTTAAGAATTCTATGTTAGGTCACATATATACAAATTTTCCACACTTATACCATCAAGGTCACTCCATGAGACCCAATTCTAAGAGTAAATATATTTATGTGGAATAAATATATTGTTGTGGAGGTGAGAGAAATGGAGGAAACAAGTATGGTGAAACTAACAATAAAAATTTAAAAAAAAACGGATAGGGTGCCACCTGGTCAGGGCTCAAAGACACTTGGCACCGAGCAGCTATTAACCTCGACCACCAACCCAAGGACATTAACTCCCCCGTGGTTCACACCATGAGAAGAGTAATGGTAGTGCGCTTGGCTAGAATAGCTGGGTTAATGGACACGCGAGTTGGCCAGACCAGGCGTACCAGGATCAAGTTGGTCGTCAACTCGACTTTAATGGAGGTTGCGGTTGTCAACTCAAGCTTCAATGGCGGCAAGGGGTCTAAACAGGCTCTTGCCCTGGTGTTCTATTCCATTTCTCATTTGGCCTGGTGCACTCCTCCGGTCTAGCTCTTCGGCTCTCCCAGATTTTTGAGAATTACCGCTCTCTGCAACACCCCTTCGCGCACCAGAGACCTCTCACCCAGTTGTGACACCCTCCATTCGCCCCCAACAACCTCATGCACCCTCTCAATACCTCCACTTCCCCCCACTCCCCTCAGCACCCTCCATCCGCCTCCATGTCGCGGGAGAGGGAAAAATCCAAGAGTGCTCGTTATTACAACACCCTCTCCCGAGCAAATAGGCTCACCCCTTCCCAACGAGCCCTCATTGCTCATTTTGTCAACCCTCGGCACCCCTCCCAGAGGACGCAAGAGACTCTTCAGTCGGCTCCTCAGTGTCACAACGTCAGCTTGGTCAAAGTGGAAGTGTCCTCCTCTAGAGCTCACCTCCCTTTGTCCATCCCTCCTCCGCTCCCTAGCCTGAACTTGGTAAAAGATTAGGTGCCACCTTCAAGCGCGCGCCTTCCTCTAGCCACCAATCCCTTGGCCCCTCCAATTGTCAAACCTTGTGACCCCGACTACGACGACAGAAGTTGCAAGGTGGTGGAGGAAATCCCCCCAACCTGGCAATTGGAGGACAATGCAGTGGTTGTTGGACAGGAAGCGGAGGAAATCATCGCAAAGGTGGTTGGACAGGAAACGGAGAAGGAGCTACCTCAGCATTTCGCCAACCGCCTAGTGGAGGAGCACCTCTTGTTCTTATTCGAAATTCGACAGAGATAGGATGACCAGATGCATTCCCAAAGCATCCTTGGTCAAATGATGGACATCTTGTTCAACGCCTTGACGGATGCTCCTGTGCACACCAGATGCCCTACATGCAGACAACGGTTCACCCCGACCTACACAATACATGGACAACCCAGCTCAACTAAGGATTGAAGTCTCTAGGTTCAAGTTTTTTGCTTACTCTAGGTGCAAGATTGATGGTCCAACTCACCATAACAATAGGATAAATGACCATGTTGTTTTTCCTATTTTGTTTATATAGTTAAGATTATAGTAGCTCTATCTACAACCTGTCCTAGCAATAAGTTGCAAAAACACTGTAATTTTGTGTTCAAGCAGCAAGACTGTAATTTTTTGTGTAAGCAATTTAGCTACGACAATGCTTGCACTCAAGACAATGTGTCAATTTCTAGACATTATGATGCCACATGTTCTGGTTTCCCATTTGTGGTAGAATAGGTGACTCATACTTACTATTGTATATCACACATTTCGCATTAATATAAGGTTTCACTGTTATTCAAAAAAAAACAATAAAAATCAAAATCAAAAAATAATACAACCAATGCATTAACAAAGGTGGTGAATGTAAATAAGTTTTGTTTGATTAAAAACATGATTTACATTCATTTACACTTGTTCAAACTGATTACCAAATAAGAGAATGTTGGAAAAACATGACAATTTCTTTTCACAATAAGTAGATTTTAATTGAAGAATGGAACATACATTACTTGTTCAAACTAATTACCAAATAAGAGAATGTTGCAAAAACATGACAATTGCTTTTCACAATAAGTAAATTTTAATAGGAACTAAACCTCACACCTTACAACATGTGTTACTTCGGGTAATTGTTTGGTTTTTTTAAGATTATGTAACATTTTTATCAAACTAAATTAGAAATAGAATATGATAATCAATGTGTCAATGCAATGGTCAAGAAGCCCACTCCCAATTCTAAGAGTAAATATATTTACGTGAGTAAAAATATTGATTTGGAATAAATCAATGTGAGAGAAATGGAGGAAATAGTCCAATTCTAAGAATAAATATATTGATGAGGAATAATACAACCAATGCATTAACAAAGGTGGTGAATGGAGATAACCAATGCAATGCATTAACAAAGGTGGTGAATGGAGATAAATTTAGTTTGATTAAAAATATAATTTACATTCATTTACATTTGTTTAAACTGATTATCAAATAAGAAAATGTTGAAAAAACACGACAATTACTTTTCACAATAAGTAAATTTTAATTGAAAAATGAAATATGCATCACTTGTTCAAACTTTTCAAACTGATTATCAAACAAAAAAATGTTGAAAAAACATGACAATTGTTTTTCACAAAAAGCTAACTCACATATAATATATGTGAGCTAGCTCACATAATATATATGAGCTAACTCACATATAATATATGTGAGCTAGCTCACATAATATATATGAGCTAGATCACATATATAGTTAAGAATGGAACATACATTTTAATTGAAGAATGAAACATACATGGAATTGTCAATCTATTTCTTGTTTTCATAATTAAAAAACAATTT
>ML848669.1:17165-33537 GCA_009831015.1 Picea engelmannii | reverse complement strand
CTCACTACTCCCACTAAATGTGCAATATCTAATCAAGAACATACCATGACATACATCAAGCTTCCAATTGTTCAAGAATAAGTAATTTTAATCATTTCCTCCTTCTCCTTGTCATCATAAGGGCACAAATCAATACTTAGTTTGATGTCGGATGCAAGAGGTGTATCAACTGGCTTGGTGTCCTTCATATTGAACCTATCAAGCACCTTCTCGATGTATTTTTCTTGTGACAACCACAATTTTCTCTCCTTTCCATCATGTATGATCTTCATGCCCAATATTTGTTGTGTTGGACCCAAATATTTCATTGCAAACTGGCTGCCCAAATCCTTCTTCAACTTGTTAATCATATTCTTATCATTTCTTATGACTAACATGTCATCCACAAATAACAATAATATAATGTACTTTTCCTCGCCATACCTCTTAATGTAGACACAATGATCAACCTCTAGTCTATTAAAACCATGTTCCTACATAAATGAATCAAATTTCTTATAACATTGATGAGGTTCTTGCTTCATTCCATAGAGGCTCTTCTTCAATATGCAAACCAAGTTTTCTTTACCTTTATTTTGAAACCTTTTGGTTGCTCCATATAAATATGTTCTTCCAATTCACCATAAAGGAAGGTTTTCTTCACATCTAATTGTTCATGCTCCAAATCTAAAGCAACAACAAGACCAAGAATAATTCTAATGGATTACATCTTTACAACTTGGGAAAATATTTCAATAAAATTAACACCTTCCTTTTGAGAAAATCCTTCCACCACCAACCTTACCTTGTATCTTTATTTTTTCTCTTCTCCTTCATTCTTAATCCTATACACCCATTTGTTTTGTAGGGATTTTCTTCCTTTTGGAAGCTTTACCAACTCCCAAGTTTCATTTTCCAATAAGGACCCCATTTCTTCCTCCATATATTTCTTCAATTGTTTGTTGTTCTCAACTTTACAAGCCTCCTAAAAACAATCAAGTTCACCTGCATTAGTCAATAAAATATAATTTGAGGGAGGATACCTTTGTGAAGGCTTGTGAGGCCTAATAGATTTGTGGGCCAATTGTGGTGGTGTATTTTCAAGTTGGACTTCGTGTAATGGTTTTTGTACATCTTGTTGTTGTTGTTTATCATATTTTGTTTGTTGTCTAGCTTGCTCTTGAATATGCTTCCCATTTTCTTGAGAGGATCAAATATCAATTTGTTGTTCAATAAACCTATCAACGACTTTCTTTACCTTCATATTACCTATTGACTTCTTAAACATCTCTAACTCATAGAATATGATATCCCTACTTCTAATAACTTTATTTTTAACTAGATCTCATAATCGATAACTAAACTCACCATCCGCATACCCCAAAACAATACATTTCATGGATTTATCGACTACCTTAGTTCTATTTTATTTGGGAATATGCACAAATGCTTCACATCCAAAGATTTTTAGGTGAGAATAATTTTCCCTTTTACCGATCCAAACTTCTTTGGGAATGCCAACACCCAAAGTTGTAGTAGGAGATCGATTTATCAAGTAGCAAGTTGTCTTTACTGCTTCTTTCCAAAAATGCTTCTCCAAACCATAATTTGACAACATACTCCTCACCTTCACCATGATAGTGCAATTCATTCTTTCTACAGTAGCATTCTATTGAGGAGTAAGAGGGACAATCTTCTCATGCTTTATGCCAAACCTGTTACAATACTCTTTGAATGTGTTGGAGCAATATTCTCCACTGCTATCTGTCCTCAAACACTTGAGCAGTTTATTAGTTTCTCTTTAAAAAGAAACATGAAACTTTTGAAATATATCAAATAGTTCACCTTTTATTTTCATAGGGTAAGCCCAAACCTTCCTAGAAGCATCATCTATAAATATGACGAAGTATGAGGCTCCTCCTAATGATTTAATGTTTATAGGTCCAAACACATTAGAATGTATCAATTCTAACGAATTTGTTTTCCGTTCATGGCTATTTCTAATAGATGAAACCCTTTGTTTCCTACCATATATGCAATGCTCACAAACATACAGATTATAGGATTTCAAACCTGGAAGTAGATTTTTTCCAACAAGGATTTTGAGGCCCTTCTCACTCATGTGATCGAGACACTTATGACAAAAAATTGTTGAGATTTCTTCTCTTGCAACAACAACCACACCTGATTTCTTTGCTATTTATATTAATGTGTATAATGTTTATCTATTAGATCCTATAGCCATGAGCAACACCCCCTTACTAGTTGTTGGGGTTTTGTTGTATTCATTGCCCATAATCTCTACACAATCTTTAATGGAGATTGCTACTCCTCACCACAACCTGCAATTTATCCAATCAAATATGGACTTCCCCCACTCAATCTCGACTTGGAAATCATGCAAGAAACCCCATAGAATCCCTTTATTTCTAGGAAAACAATTTTCATTTCTACCAACAATGAAGGAGAAAAGATAAACTAAATTTAAAACAATAGACACATAGAGAAAACAAAGGAGGAAAAACAGAGGAGCAAAAAATAGAGGAAGAAATCAAATTTAATTATATTCAATTGAAATTGCTCATTACACAGCTTACAACATGCCAATGGAGAATGATTTTACACGTATTTATAAGTTTAACTAATATTTGGAGCCTTCGAACACCAAAACATTCGTAAAACAAGATATTTGCCAATTCATACATTCACTAGAAATTTATGGGTGAGAACCAAAATTTATGGGCGTATTTTACTTTGCATGTAGTTTCTGAAGTTTCTAGAGTGATCCAGGTGGATATTGGTGGCCACCCACTTGTTCCAACTGACTCCTCTTGTCAGATTTTAGTTCAACACGTTCTTTTGTACTTCTTTGTAATTGTGGGTTTTACACTTATGAGGTTGTCTGAATCCCTACGCATCTTCTAGGTGGATACTATTGGCCTCCCACCTAATCCAACTGGCTTATTTTGTATGTTTTCATGTCAACACGTCTTGTTGTACTTCCAGGGCCGTTTTGGGGCCCTAAACATTGTTTTTTTGGCTCGCCATAGTCAAACTGTAGACATAGTCAGATTTTGACGACGTAATGCGTAGTTCTCAAAAATACCTTTCCAATGGGCTATCACACGCCTAAAACATAGATCGTATGTAAAAGTTACGACCCTGGGAATTTAATGTACTAACTTACCCAAACGGGGCCCACATGACTTTTGGCGTTTCATATCCTAGGGTTAGGTTTTTGGATGTCTAGGGTTTTTACATGTTTATCATAAAAAGGCCTTCAGAGCCTCATTGTAATGATCTTCTGGCGAATGAGCGTAGTTGTCACATCTCTTGTCAGAGATAAAGATGCCACCATTCTAGCGAGTCTTACACTTTGTATTTTTACAGTCTCTTTACAATTATTTCATTAATAGAAATCAAGAATTGTTGTATTTCTCAGTTTTTGGCAATTTTCATGAGTACCTCATTGTAATTTCTCTGCTTTCTTTTCGTTCTGAAAATAAACCAGATCAATAGTATCAGAGCAGGCCGCTCTTGATCATTTTTCCATGCATGTCCCCGACGAGGTTCGAGTATAGCCAGTTGGGTCTCGAGCTTGTCTCTCTTGAGGACAATCACTCTCACACGCCCAAGAAACCCTTGATGGCGGCAGAAAAGAAAAATGACGAAGCAGAAGATTCTATTAACCTATTACTTGAGCAAGCTCTCGCATGATAGAGGGACAAAATGATGGATAATTTTGCACACATCCTTCAACACCTGCCGATAGCAACAAACACGTCTTCATCAAGCGACCATTTTGGAGGAACCTCTCCCTTCAAGGTACAAGTTAATTTTGGTATTCTCATATTTGAAGGTCAGATAGATGCGGATGCCCTAGAAAAATGGTTAAATCTATTAGAAGGTTATTTTTCTATTCAAAATTTTTCTGATAGGGAAAATATCACCTTCGCACTCCTCAAGGCTCTCCCCCATGTCAAACATTGGTGGGAAACTTACTGGGAGCAAAGTTCCACAGAGGAATCTAGAGTATATGGGGCCGAGCCCACTTGGGATTTGTCTGTGGATGCGATCAAAGAACAATACTATCATGTTGATAACTATGAATACCAGTACATGAGATGGACCACACTGCGATAATAGAAGAGCCAAATAGTGTCAGAGTTCACAAATACTTTCCATACCTTGCGCACCAAGCTGTGTATCAAAGACTTTGAGGGACATCTGGTTTTGAAATATCATGGGGTTCTGCATAGGTACATCCAAACCGAAATTGATTTCCTAAAAATCTCATCATTGGGAGCTTCCTATCGATATGTTGTCAAAATCGAGCAGAAATTTAGGTACCAGAACAAATGAGAATTCGAGTCTGCAAATCTGCAACAAGCAAAGCACGGTAAAGACAGCCCTAACCAATAGCCTCTAGACAACCAGTCCAAGACACAGGACAAGAAGGGTAAAGGAAAGATGAAGAATAACATTGGGAAGTGGTGTGACTTCCACAAAATCCCTTGGCACAAAATTGATGAATGTCGCTCGAAACAATCATTGGTGGTCGAGGTTAAAGACATAGAGCTGAACCCTGATTCAGAATCCGATCCAGAAAATATTGAAAATAGACAGATCATCGGTGCAGACCCCATTGCTATTGTCGTGACCACAACAATTCAACTAGAAGAATCAGTAGATCCTGAAGAGGGGGAGCACCTCTTCCATTCACATATGTGGGTGAAGGGGAACACATTACATTTCATTGTTGATAAGGGAAGCCAGAAGAACCCCATCTCAACTAAGGTCATCAAATAGTTGGGGTTGTCGACAAAACCACACCTACAGGGATACAACATCGAGTGGCTTCACCAGGGATGAGATCTTCATGTCATGCATCACTTATGTCCCACTCTTCAAGAATAATCAGTAAAATATAGTATGAGACTAGGGATGGAGGGAAATAATAAGTAAAAACTAATATGTTTTACTGATTATCCCTCACCTGCATCCTCGTTTATGAGGGTATGAAGGTGAGAGTGAGGGTGTGGTTAGGGGGAATAATGAGTAAAAAATAATAGGGTATATTTTACTCAAGATCTCCCCCCACCCTCATATAAGTGAGGCATATGTCTTCAAGATGAGATCACTAGGAAGTCCAGTGAAAAATGGGAAACATCTTTCCTACCCTCCCAAAAGTTGTACTATGACTTCACTACATCCACACCTCCAAAAGGTCATATGTCCCTTTCATTCAATCGATCATTGTTTTATCACTATTTTTTTGTCACCCTTTCATTCTTAATGATGGAGAGAGTGCATGGGAGATAGATAAATAGTTACAAGACAATGATGGATTCAATAAAATGGACATATGCCCATTTGGAGGTGTGGAGGTAGTGAAATCATGGTACAACTTTTGGTGAAATCATGGTATAAAGTCTTTATTTAGGGTTTTATTAGGGTATTTTTCCCTCTTTAAAAATTGATAGGGGATTTCCCTCTTGGAGAGTCTTCCTCCACTACTTAGATTCATAGGTGCAATCCATTTCAATTGCAACAATGGCTACACCTTTGGTTACGGGGCCAATGCAATTTGGTTTGAGAGATCAACCAATTTTCACTCTTGCTATGTATTCATTCTCACTATATTTTAAGAAACTACAAAAAAGGTTGAGGACTAGATCCAAAGCTTATGTGACTAAGGAATAACTAGATGAAGCTTTCATAAATGAAATGAAATATTTTTTGTATGGAAAATGAGTTAGGGAACTTGAATCCTTATAACTCAACCCAATATTTCAATATGAAGAGGGGGAGATAAACCCTTCATAACAAAGGGCCACACACCTCTAGGGAACAATTGTTGCCACCAACATGAAACTCCTAGAGACCCACTTACAATCTTTAGATGAAGATATCAAAAAACATTTTTGGTTGTGAAGTTGCCTAGTTAAGTTCATGTTCAAGGTGTAACACATGTACAACCAAGAGGATAATTTGAATGTGACACTCTAGTATCTAGATGGGGTAGCTCATACTTTGGGAGAAATATAGATTGGTAAAAACTTTGAAGGGGGTTTTAGCGATTTTGTAGACATGCATTAACTCAAATAGTAGATTCCAACTCAAATGAGCCAAATGAAATTTGGCTCATGCATTTTTCTAGAGGGACGTGCATATTGAAGAATTTATTGAGAAGTTCCAAGTTACCAAGTCTAAGGCCAAGTTTCCCCCAAATCAAAGGTGGGATATTTATATTTCCGATCTATGGTTCTATGGTTCTAAGCCAAGGTTCTAAACCTAGATGGTGGTGTAATATGAAGGAAAGCTAAAAACTAGTACCTTATAGAATATTAAGGTATAGGATATATGAACTTACAAATTACTAAAAGAACTTTAATAAATGCATATAATAAAATTGAAACAAGGAAAAATAACATAAAATTTCTTAAATAGTTCGAAATTGTCAAAGAGTAGCCTTGAATAGTTTTCTGAACCTTCCCCAAGCATAATATTCATGTTGATAAGGATCCAACAGAAGGGTCAAATGACCCTTTTTGAAGCATAGTATTTTCTTCAAGAGGAAGAATAGGGAAGGGTCGATTGACTCTTCCTTGAGAATAATATATTCATTGCAGGGGAGCATAGGGAAGGGTATGTCAATCCTTCCTCAAGCGTAGCATTATTGTCATGGGATAACCTAAGGAAGGCTTGACTAAACCTTCCTTGAGCATAGTATTTTGATTGTGGGGAGCATGTGTAAGGGTTGGTCAACCCTTTCTCAAGCATAATATTCTTTTCGAAGGAGAGCCTAAGGAATGGTTGATCAACCCTACTTCAAGCAACATAGGTAAGGGTTCTTCAACCCATGAAAGTGTCAAGCAACACTTTCTAAAGCATAGTATTTGCATTGAGGGAGAGATTAAGGAAGGTTTGAATGACCCTTCTTTGATCATAGTATTTTTGTTTTAGGGGATCATTAGGAAGGTTAGTTGAGCGTTCCTCAACCACACTATTATTTTTGTGTTTTGTAAGTCATATATTTTCCATTGGATCAATAAAATTTTGATTATTCTTATATTATTTATTATGATCTAAATATTAGATCTGCTAGTGGTGAATTCAAAATATATTACTTGTTTCTTTTGTTTTCATAAGAGTTATGGTGTTGCATGCATGAATCCTTATTTCATCTCTATTTTGAATTCATATACCTTTAAGAATACAACCAATAAAAGTAGGGTTTTCTGGCACATCCTTGTGAAAAAACCCACCAACAATATTCATCTGAATCATATTATATTTTCCCAATTCAAAAGAAGGTTTGGTGAAAGGGAGGTGACATGCACCATTGTTAGGTTTCTCTACCAATTATGTATAACCATGAGGAGATTGGTTAATTTTTCTTTTTCCTCCACTGATTGGAGTTGTTTTCTTGGTTTGGTACTTCCCAACAATTCATAACAAGAAAATGACCTATAGTTTCAATTGTAATTCCTCTCCTAACAAAGCTAATTTATGGCTACTTTTTAACCTAGGTTCAATGGGAACACACCCTATTTCCCATTCCACTATTGGTCTATGGTTTTTTGCTTAATCCATGGCCTCCATCATGATTAGTGGATGTGTCCAAGGTTTTTCGATAATGGGCTTTCACCCATTGCCTCATGTGGAGTTGGCTTCTTCTTGACCAACATGGTAATGACTTTACATGCTTATTCTCCTCCTTAAAACAAATTAACATGTGAATCTCCCTACAGATTGGGTAATTCAATTGATTTTCCATCATCATGGCTAGGGTTAACCCTTAGTCTTCTTATAGGTCTAGTGAGGATGAGACTCTACATAATTTGGCTTGGATTTGCATGATCTTGGCTCTCAACTTGATGATCTTTTACGAGTTTTGGGTATTCATCTTGATGGGATGAACATTTTTTATTCCCATGAAACTATCTATGGTTGCAAGACTAAACACGATAACTAAATATTGTTTGAATGAACTATTGAATTCATACTTGTATTCAAATTATTTTGATGTTGATGCTTATGAACTTATCAATTTTGGTTTGCTATATATATATATAGTTTTCAATAAGGACACGAGGTATGATTATAGTATGTACTTTCTTCATGATTTCAAAGAATATGAATTGTTAACAAAATTCATTTAAAGTGTTTACAATATTAGGATTTTAAATGGAATTGGAAAAGGGATAGATCTATCAAAAGGCCAAATCAATTTAAGTTACTATCCAATGGATCTTTCATTAACTATATACATTAATTTAAGGATATAATGCAACTAATTTACATATTACTTTTCAAAGAAATACATATAAAGGGGAAAGAAAAAATTGAGATGTTTGAACACAATGTAAATAACATTCTTAAGAAATATAGCATTAACAATACCCAAAAGTTTCTTGCACATTAAAAAAAAGAGGATAAGATATAAAGACAATGAAAAATGCAAGTAAAACCTTGGATATGAAAAATAAATGAGCATAATTTATAATTTGCGATATTTTGAAGCAAAATATTTATATTACTTGCTCTTTCCTATCCATGTACATGGATAGGCACAAATTCAAGCCTATCCATGTACATGGACATGCCCAAATTCATTCCTTGGCATCGATTTTTAAAGAGATTTTGGACTTTATTAGACAAAATAAGTGATTTAATTTTTTGTGTTCTATGAAAAGATAATGAGAGGGCTTGTCTGTGTACATGGACAAGACTGGATTTATTTGTCACTCCCAAGACTATCCATATGTTCTTCTCCTCATCCATGTAAGTTTATAATGATAGTAAGATGGTGTTTCACAAATTACTCTGTTTATTTTCTAGAAAAACCACCACTCTGAAACCTCAATTTCATACCCCTCCAAACATGAATTTGGTTGCAGAATCTCAGTAGACATGATCTTTATTACTGGAAAGACTTCTCAATTTACAGTATTAGTCCTTGAAATCGGGTTATAGAATTTGCATTGATATAATTAGTAAATTTATTGATTAGTACATATATTAAATTCCACACCTTTCTAATTCATTAGTTATTTGAGTTCAAACATGATTTGAAATCAAAACCTATCCATGTAACATTCAAGTCTATCCATGTAAATGCACAGGGCCAAATTCGGGCCTGTCCATGTACATGGACATGCTCGAATTTGAGCCTAACCATGTACATGGATAGGGCTAAATTCTAGTTTGTCCATGTACATGGACATGGCCAAATTCAAATTCGGCCCTGTCCATGTACATGGTCAGGACCAAATTCGGGCATGTCCATGTACATGTACATGCCTGAATTTGGCCCTGTCCATTTATATGGACATGATCAAATGTTTTATGCTTATTAATTCTCACAAAAGAATATTAGGTCTAGTACCTACCAATTGCTCTCTTTATGAACTGATTTTTTCAATACCAACCAACCAATATATGTTATAGAGAGAGATTGATATAGACATTATCAGTCTAACCTAATTCTTCTTGACAGACCAATGATTTATATAGAGAGAGATTGGTATAGACATTATCAGTCAATTAATAAGTAAGAGAAATCGATATCCTTCCCTCCACTATAAAGGATATTGGTGAAATAAAGTATATATCATTCACTCAAATGAGGATTGGTGCATTAAGATAAGATTGGTTATGACTTGTCTTATGGTGTTTAGTAAGTAATTTATTAGGTAATGATTGACCTTCAACACATGTCTTTAATGGTAATTCTTGGCTAGGGGGTGAGAGGGTTATAACTCCTGGACCTTAGTATTGCCCTTCTCTATATCCTAGTGTATAGGTTTTTTCATTTCAAATTATATGTGGCTAGATGGTCGATTTATGGTATATAGATAGGTTCTATACTAATATGCTTATAGATCCACTAGTGAAACAACAGGCTAAACTACCTATGCAAAACCTATCCATGTACATGGGCATGCCTGAATTCAGCCATGTCCATGTACATGTACATGGTCAGGCATGAATTCGAGCCTTTCCATGTACATGGACAGGGCCAAATTCATCCATGTATACCTACTAAAAAATAAATTTAACTTAAATTAATTTAACACAACAATTTAGAGTTACCTTCAACCCGAAGTGTTTGGACTGGTGAAGCACCTGGACTGAATCCCTCACCACGAACAACAACCAATGTCAATGACCACCACCAATGAACGCCAATGACCAGCAGAAAACGATCAACAGACACTCACTAACAAACTCTCCCTAGTTCGGACAACTATCAAATGGCCAATGGGTGGGTTCCAAGTGAGATGTAAAGATGGGGTACGTTGCATGATGGAACATAGACCAATCAACATATGACACATGACAGTTTGCAGAACATAACATAAACCAAACATTAAATGACACTTATCAATGTTCGAGAGGTTCTTGAGAGCCAATGAAATTTATTGACCCCAATTGTTGTTTATAATGGAGGTTTCAAGAATAATGCAGTGGTGGTATATAACAAGAATCTACCAAGGACTACTGAATTTGGAGGAAATCGAGGGTTGCTACTATGTATCAAAAAAATTTCATGGGTAATTGATACAATTCAATTAAAGGTTGGAAATCATTGATTCATATGAAATCCATAGTTAAAAGTGCATGACATTAACATATGTAGACCCAAGATATGGGTGAGGAGGGATGCGTTGATGGAGGCTAGAGACAACAAATACAAATGGGAAAGGATTTGAAAGAAGGAATGTGTGTGTAACACCATGTTTTCCCCAAGAATGTAATTATGTATGAACTTCATATATTAGTGTTATGAGGCATGTAAATATATTTTAATATAAAACACCAAGTCACTGACTGAGAGGGAACAACCTTGATAATACTGATCATGATACACCAAAGGAAATTGATTCAATAGGGGACTGATTGATCTATTGCAGGAGGTGGAACTTTGATGTATTAAGTGAGGAAAATAGGAAGCTTGCACAACAAGTTAATCGACACTGCAAACACAAATGAATCCCACCTACCATCACACCATACTTTACATGAGATCCACACGACCATTGAAGAAGTCGCAAAGTGATTGAGGCCAAATTAATGACTGATGGCAGTCAATCTGCGTGAAAGAACAGTTGATTGAAAAATTGACATAGTCTACTACGAAACGACCCTCAAACTGGAAACTGGCAGATGATGGATGGTGTCTGCAGAACGTCCAGAGAAGTTTTCAGGGACAGATAAGAACACAGAGAGAATAGAGACACCACATAGAACACGTGAAGAATACATAGGCACAACAGTGAAGAGAAGGAGACATAGTATAATAAGGGATAATAATGTGCAGAAGATCGAAGTGTCAATTGAGGAAGAGAAGGAAAAAGAAGATCTTTCAAGAGGAAAAACAAAGAGATTGTTTGAGTTGTTATTGATCACCCTGAGCGGAGAAGACCCAGATCCATGAACTGGAGCTTTAGAGGGTTGTAGCTTGGTTCTTACTGGACATAAACCAACACTAGTAAGGGGAGGTCACTGAGGGACCATTGAGCAGAGAAGAGATTCCCTCGTGTAGAGGAAATATAGTTGAGAAACCACCTGATAAAATTGTGGAGACCCAAACTCAGTGGGAGGTGGAAACTTCTACTATATCAAAGGAGGACGAAAAGTAACCTTCCTAGGTCATAAAAATCTTAGAACCCTGCTGAGTCAGTTTCCTTGGTGGTATCATGGCTTGGCATGGGGGTGGCGTATTGTAGGAAGTCACTCTACAACAAGGCATAAGGTCAGAAGGAAAGGATTCCTCTCTTAGTCAGTTAGATTGGACTATTTCCTTGATAGATAAGTGCTCACATGCTTTGAATCTTCTTATGACTGATGTATTTATATGTGTGAAATTGTTTGCATGCATGATCATTTCAGATGTATGAGCCTATAGTTGGATGCTTGAATGTTAGGATCAGTATAGAATGTAATCCCCTAGTTGGTAAATTGATGCAAATTCGACCATTCCATTTCCTAACTGAAAATCCTGTGGGTCGTGCCTAATTCCCTGTAAGTATACATGGCCTTCAATGGTGTTGAATGGTCAGAACACCTGGGAAGGATTGGACCGAGGTCCTGTAGAATTATAAATTTATACGAGTCCCCAAGCGTACTAATTGTCTTCCCTTAAAAATCCAGTGTTAATATGTGAAGGGATCGTAGTCGTCGATCTCATAGTTCGAGAGATCTCGACCCTTCATTGACAAATTGTATTGTCTAGAAGAACCAAGTGTCAAGACCAATACAAGGTACGACAACACCAAAACCCTAAGCATTAACAATGATCGTTTATTTAGACGTCAGTATGCCAAGAGAAATCCTAACCGTTTATCTCAAAGCCCTATCTTTCACTTAGGATAAAATTTGGGAGATGACGTCATGGTGACATTTTAGTGACGAGGTTTTCCACCTCGGTATCCCATGTGTTGTGGGGATTGACAAGTGTCCCTCTGTGGTTGGTGATTGGAGCATGAGTGGGTCCTATTGGGCTAGGGAGTTCCCTTTGGCCCTTCATGGGCATTCTTGACTGTCAAATCAATAGGGGACTACCCCAAGAATCCTGGACCGTAGGATATCGACGTATCGTCGTCGGAAGTAGGGTGAGTGAAATCCCAAGAGAAATCCAAAGCGTCAACTATGCAACGAGGATTGTTGATCTCCCGATGAGAAGGAGAAACCTTAGTCGTCGATCACCTATGAGATTTGTCCAAAGGGAAAACAAAGATGATGACGTTACATGATTATGTGGCATGCCTGCAAGGAAGCCAGGGTGTCGGGATGATAAGTGTTGGCAAGTGGTTGGTTAAGAAGAGTTAGAGATGAGAGAGGCATTGATAGTCGTTGACCTCATTGGATATTGAACGAGGAGATATGAACCGTTGATCTAGACGTGTCGTCGTCGAATGACAGGGAGGTTGGTATGGTTACATCCGGTAAAGGATTTTTGATGACAAAGGAATTCTACATCCAATGAAAGTCTTTGATCTCGATGGACCTCATTGATAAACTATGGGGACCATCAATATATGAGTGTTAACCCCCACACAAAGATATTTCACCGACGTGCTCCTAGCCGTCGATATCTCATATTTCAAAATGTAGGATTTGGGGAAGGCGTACCTTAGAGGATCGTCATTAGAGGTCGACGATTAAGGTCGAGTCTGTGGGATATTGAATCCCGACAACAACGAGAGGTGGGCCGAAATCTCAGACTAGAGACCCGATGTGTCACCGCTACATGGTTATCACAAACAATGAAAAACCACGTGGACACCACATAGGGTTGAGATGGCAGTTGGATAATGAAGGCCCAAGAATCTTTGGGAAGCCATAACCTTGACCCCAAGCTCAGATTTGGGAGTGGTTATAGTCGTTGGGAAACTCTCGACAAGAAGAAGATAATAATATGCTCTAGACAACCTTTAAGAGGGTTGAGGAGAAGCAAAATCGCAATGCTCCATCTCCTTTAAGGTTAATAAGGGGTTGGGTGTGTTACAATTTGGAGGAGGATATATGGTCACACATTTTGTTGTTTCTTCTCCTCTGTTTGTTGACATATATTAAATAGAGAATATATAATATCAATTAGTTGCTTGGGTTGCTTCAAAATCCAATAGAGAAGTGTGGGAACAAAGAAATATTATAGACCTAGAAATATTGAATACTCTCCCCACTCCTAAGATAGAAATGGTGGTTATGGATTCGAAATGTGAGAATTGAAGGTCCAAAGCCTCATGGAATGATTCTGCTGCAATACCTTGATGTTGATGTTTCTAACAGAATTAATAAGGCACACTTTGTTGTTGTTGTTGTTCTTGCATTGAGCCATATGACCCTATTAAGTCCACGGGAGCCTAGAAAGCAACATGATTGACATAATAAAGCTATGTTTTTAAATTTAAATAGTTGACAAGATTTACATTAATCATCCATTTATGGTTATGCTAGTTTTATTATAGTGAATCTAACATAATAGGATATTGTATTTTATTATCACATGTCTATAAATAAATATTTATTGCCATAATATCTATTACTTATAAAAATTGAACCCATAACCTACACACATATATTCCGTCAATAGGAATGTTGAACCCTTAGTCTACACACATTTAATTAATCTAATGATACTCCTTGCACTGGAATTTTGAACCCATAGTCTACACACATTTAATCATAGATGATTTTAGGGGATAAATTTTGCAAATGGGCTAATTTTCCATGTTTTTCCGAAAAAAAGATACACCAATTTCCATTTTTCTAAAAATGATTCGCCCAAATTCCATAGAATAAAATTATTTTACCTTAAAAATCACCAAAAATTTATAGAAACTATATAAAATCCTTATAAATTTGAACAGTTTTATAAAACTATTGCCAAATAGTTTA
The DNA here is from genome assembly GCA_009831015.1 of Picea engelmannii. NCBI lineage: Eukaryota > Viridiplantae > Streptophyta > Pinopsida > Pinales > Pinaceae > Picea > Picea engelmannii. The sequence continues at coordinate 19,149 of ML848669.1, read as the reverse complement.
CATTTTGCATATTAAGAATTGTTTTTACATTTTAATACAAATTTCCATCCTTAAAATCATCCCTGCATTTAACTAAGTTAGTGATACTCCTTATACATAAAGATTTAATGAACATGTAGATTACATGGTGAACATTTAAGGATAGCCACTTTTGTCATTTCACATAAGGTCCCTCCAAGAGATTAACACAAATAAGAAAATGACTTCACAGATTTCAAAAAATTTCTAGAAATAATAAGAAAGAATAAGAAAAAAACTTTATGAATTTTAAAGACTTTATGACTTTATTAAGCTAGTGATACTCCCCGTACCAGAGTGTTTAACCCATAGTCTTCACAAATTTAATTAAATTAGTGATACTCCCTATACAAGAAGGGGTTTAATGAAGAAGTGGGTTATAGGGTAGAAAAAATAAGAAAACTACTTTATGGACTTTTCACAGATTTCAAAAAATGTCTCGAAATAATAAGAAAAAAACTTTATGAATTTTAAAGACTTTATGACTTTATTAAGCTAGTGATACTCCCTGTACCAGAGTGTTTAACCCATAGTCTTCACAAATTTAATTAAATTAGTGATACTCCCTATACAAGAAGGGGTTTAATGAAGAAGTGGGTTATAGGGTAGCAAAAATAAGAAAACTACTTTATGGACTTTGAAATATGTCTGGAAAGAGTTAGGAGGAATACAAAAACAATTTTATGGATTTTAAAATATGTATAAAAGCCGTTCTATTTCTATTCATATGTTATTCTTCTTTTCTTTAAAAATTGGTGATTTAATCATTATAATTTTAATCAACATTTAATTTTTATGATTTTTTAAATATTTAGATGAATTTAATATGCATTTTTTATGATTTTTTGAATATTTATATGAATTTAATATGAAGAAAAATCTTTTAAAACAAGATTCTAAAATATATATAACTTAAATTATGCAAAACTCAATTATAAAACACATAATTTAAATTGTGCAAAACTTAGACTATCCTTAAAACACCAGATTTCATCCCATCTTTTCCTAAACAATGGATATGTTTGTGTGATACAAATTTAGAATCTAAAATCTTATCAGATTTCAGCTCCATTTCCCCTAAATTAACCAATATGTTTAATACAAATTTAGCTTATTCCATAGATTTGAAGAATGGTAATGTAAAAAGCAGAATTTAATAGGTCAATATCATAATTTTATGGATGATATGAAGTGGTAAACCAAAAGAGTATATACACGTCTAGCTATCCCAAGAGTATATGCCTAGCTATCCCATGAAACTATATGAAAGTAGAATCTAATTGGTCACTCAAGCATAGTATGCATTTATTGAACGAAACCAATAAATATATCTTCGACTTCCATGTCTGGAAACATTGAAATAAAAATGTAAATAGATTTTATTAAACAGTAGCAATGAAAATGGATTTTATTAAACCTTTCCCACCCACCACCACTTGTGACACCTTTTGGACTAAATGAATTTTGAAACAATCCACTACCGCCGCTGCCGTTGAGAGTAAATGAATTTTATTAAGAATTTCCTGTAACCTTAGTCGTGAGAATTGATCGCATGAATTCCTGGACCTCCCAGAATATTCGCTACCTTCCTTCTGTTAGTGAAATCTGCCACGTTTCCATTGCAATACCGGTGTCTCTGCAACAATTTAGTCTCCTCATCGATGTACATGCATTGATGGAGGTTAGCAACAAGTCTTAGGCCAATATGGATCCAACCATAATGCTTTAGATCAATGCTGTATATTTCGTGTCGGGGAAAGTGTTGGTGAGGGTCCGGAATGTAATTTCTCGGTGATATCGGTGGAAAATGTCGGAAAATGTCACAAGACCTCAAAAAATACAAAAACACTCATTTTTTTCAATTTTTTAAACTTGTAAAACAACAACAACATCAAATAAACACTTTGCTACATAAATATGAAAATACAACCAATAAATAAGATGCATAAGATGTCAAGTGGTCACA
>ML848669.1:0-16572 GCA_009831015.1 Picea engelmannii | reverse complement strand
AGTGATGCATTTTACATTCCTTTCTATGCAGGCTTCGACATGTCCATGCAAGCCGGGGATCACAATTTGATGGCAAGGGACCGTGCTGGGATCGAACTAGTATAGTTTTTGAGTAAATAGTAGTGGAAGAAAATAGGAGGGGCGGAGATCATTTCATGGTGATGGGACAGATTGCTTGCGATTTTAAGAGAGAGTAACATAGCCTAAAAGCGTGGAACAATAAGCTTCTGCTTCTCCTAGAGGTTAAGACCACCCCTGGCACAAGAAACAGTATGTGATTCCATATTTGTCGTATTGCATCCCATAGAGCAGGGCAAAAGAGAATGAGATCGAAGAGGAGACAAATCCTCTTCTCCTTGGCAGGCGCCCCTCGGCCCGGACTCATAAAGCGCTAATGAGAGGCCACATCTTCAACCAATGCTCCTCGTCTCCATGTTGTAAGATGCTGAGATGCCATCTAGGGCTGCACATCTGCCACGACCCCCACGACCTCGAGGAAGTGATGAGACTCTTCACCGAGTCTGTGTTCTATTTACAACCTCAGGGGATTCCTTCACGCGACATTCTATTTTTCACTCTGTGCTTGCAGGTTGCATCCCCTTTATTTTCACAGAGCAGTTGACTTACATGCGATGTTCTATTTGTTACTTCGTTCCTGCAAATTGCATCCCATTTTTTTTTCACAGAGCAGTCGGCTTACACACGGTACAAATGATATTTTGATATTTTCCATAGAACTCGAATTATGTTTATATTTGACAAGAGAGCGTGAACGCGATGGCAATCCAAGCATCGAGCAACATCTATGGCAATCCAAGCATCCAGCAACATCTTACGACCCTTGAATGTAGATCACTTAAAGCAGACTGAATTTGAGTGCCGAGCACGTAAAGAAACGTGTTGAGACATAATTTGTTATCCTTATGAAACATGTGGCAGTATGCGAATGGACAATGACAGACGAAGGTTTGGACGAGGGAGTGGGTTAACTCGGGAGCAATCCTCCCTAGTTATTTTTTCCATAGGTTTTTTTGGTGGTTAGCTTTTAAATTTCAGGTCAATCTAGAATTTTGATCGATTTTCTAAGCATTTGTATTGGTTTAAAATAGGGCAAAATTTCTGTGATTTAGTTCTGACTCATAGTGATGATGGCCAAGTTTCCAACTCAAACTATCCGTGAAAAATTGACCTGATTCAAGCCCATTTTTTTGCCTGAAAAACGAGTCTATTTACTCCCTGGTTAACTTAAAAGAAGAACCTCCCCTTAAAATAAGAACCAACCAATGATTTGACAAGAGCATTAATTGTTTCATTGATGTTTTGTGCAGTAAATGGAAGCCGTGATTACTGAAGTTTTGTCCAGATTTGTTTCATTGACAAAATCAATTGTTGTACATATGAGGGAGTAGGTTAACTAGGTAGCAAACAGACCAGCTTTTCAAGTAAAACAATGGGCTTGAATTTGGTCAAATTTTCAGGAGTAGTCTGAGTTTTCCATGGATCAAAGTTCCATACATTTCAAAATCATATCTCAGGGATTTTGCCCCTTTTTAAACCAACCCAAATACTCAGAAAATCGATTAAAATTCTGGATTGGCCAAAAAATTAAAATAAGACTGCTGGAGAACCTGCCTGTAACTCGGGAGGAAAGATTGCTCCCAAGTTAACTCACTCCAATAGGAAGTAAAAACAACTAGCTTGTCTACAAGAATATCAGCGATCACTATCTGTGAAATTCGAAAAGCTGAGCTATTAAGGCATCAGGCTAGTTTCATAGTACATCCATACTACATAGAACACCAATGGCATGTGGCTTCACAATCATTTTCACCAGATCTTCCAAAAATACTCATTGATGTAGAGAAATTATTTTCCCAGTTGTTTCATCCACCAACTACCCTACCAAAGAGGTATTTGTCATAGGGAAGCCAACTTCCTTGATTAGGTTTAGGGTTTTTATTCGTTGGACAAGAATGAAACCGATACCTGAGGTACGCTTCAGTCCGATAAACATTATGAAACGAAAAAGACACAGTACTAAATTTAAATATTTTAATCCAGAAATCAACAAATCCATAAACTAATATGTTATCAAATGTCATAGCTGCATCTTAGTTATATATAGGTCCTCAACTGGTTGGTACATCTAAAAAAATGATTTTCCGCAACCAGTTTGACATCCTTTAGCTCCTGTTCAAGGTAAGAGTCAGCCTTGGAAAAGGCACCCAGTTCATGTTCCTAAACGTCCAGGGTTCATCCAACTGCACCCAGGTTGTCCCAACTGCCTTCTGCTCTAACGTCACTTCCTTTAATCATACCAATAGCAAAGACAACCTCGCCAATGCCAATATAAACAAAATTTTCCTTTCAATCTAAAAATTTAATCATCTTATTTAGCTTCTAAAAACATATAATCATCTCTGAACCTTCCATAACAAACGTTTCCTTGTATAATGGAAGAACTCCATCCATTATGGGGAGCCTTCATATGGCATTTTCCTTCTGTTCATTTCCATCTTTGAAATTGGAATGACTTTCCACTGGAACAGATATGACTTTTTGTTTATTCACTTTTAGAGGTTAAAAAATTGTCCAAGAATATGAAACTAATTACATCTAAGATCCAGTTTCTGAGCACTTTAAGTATCCTTTATATAAGAAGGCATGTCAGCCAGTTTCAATAACTTAAATGGTATAGTACATTTCTTTTATTAAAGAATTAGACCAATACCCAACATCTTTATTTACAGTTTAACAAGTCCCCTATTCAATGATATTTACAATGTAACGTTGGTTCAAGACATTAAACTCATGACCTGGGATGCACTTCGTGTTGGACTTCTAGGTAACCAAACTTCCCAGCTCTAGGAGAAGAACCTTAAAAAATGATAGGTAAGTGGCCTGTTGCAGCCATGTATCGTTGCTAAATCTGCACATTTTGAAATATAATGACAATGATTAAATTGTCCTACATATAATGTAAATATCTTCTCCCTTTTTTAACTTAAAACTATCTGCTATTCTCTACTTTGAATACAGTTCCGACCAAGCACACAGACTGTCCCACCGAACCTCTAACTGTAATTTTTTCACCAAATAGAGTACCTTTTCTTTCATTGTAACCATTCTTTTTCCAATTTTGCAGTTTATGAACAAGAGTTACGAGTCGATCCATGCCATCTGAACCAAGACCACTACAGTTTCATCAATTAGATAAAATATGACTTTATGAGATCCAAGGTACCACCTAGCTATTATCTTTTCTCGCATGGAAATCTATCTTTGTACAAATAAATTATTATCAATGAAACAGTTTTAAGACTAATCGAATTCCACATCAAGAAGCCTGTTGTATCCAACGACAAAAACGAAAAACTATATAGAGACAAGATCTAGATGTAGCTTTTTTTTTCTCTAATTATTATTTCAGTCTCTAGTATCTAATATAATAAATATAAATATAATAAGAAAACCAATAGCTCAAATGAATTTGTTTTGTCCAAAGCTTCTTTCTCAAATTTTTTTAAGATGGTATGTCTTTGATTACTATGAAAGCCATATCAATTGGTATCAGAGTGTTAGCAACATTACTTGTCTTCGGCATCGGGATATCTAGGTCTGCAGGTTGCACGAGGAGTGCCCGAGCGCAGCGCATAGAAGAAGTCCTTTTCGGACTTAAATTCAATCGAGTGGGAAAAATTATGCTGTTAACGGTCCGGATCCATCCATAAGAGCAGATCGACGGTTGGTGGGAAATCGCTGGTGGCAGAGTTGCGCCAAGATTATGCGTGACGGATAGCGCCTATATTGCATGACGGGAAAGATAGCAGCCATCCATCCAAAAGACGCGTGGTGCGAGATTTGGTCGCGTCGGCCATTCGGCATTCGTGAGTTCAAGGGGTAAGGGTTCTATGTTGTTCTACATCTCGAAACCCTGAACCCCGAAAGCGTCGGATGTGCCCAAAGTCGGGCCCGCAGAATCGCGAAGCAACCTCAGCCACTCATCCACAAGAGACACCTGGCGCGCTATTAGGTTCCTCGCCGATTCGCCCATCACGATTTCAAGGCGCAAAGATCAGCTCCATTGTATTCTGATGCGCGAGGTGCCGAATGCACCCAAACCCGGGCCCACAGTATCGCCAAGCAAGTTCAGGACCGTCAGATCTAAGAGAATGCGTGGCGCCGCATTAAGCTGTCTCGGCGTTTCGCTCATCGCGATTTCAAGATGCAAGGATTAGCTCCTTCCATTCGCGAACGCCGAAAGCGCTTTGGGCATAAGCCCATGGTCACAGCCCGAGGTTACTTGGGGAAAGAATGGAGCTGTGTAAAGAAGGCCAAAAGGCGCCGAGTTCAGTTACAGAGGGGATCATCCTGATCTCCAGGCGCCATCGGATCCGATCTCAATGTTGTCTCTCGCTTGGAGTAAATGAAGGCAAGAACGAGTGGCTGAAACCTCCTTTCGTTCATTAAGTGTGGGGAATGGAGGGTCTGGCAAGCGTTCTGCTCGAAGAGGTCCTATGTATCGATTTTTTTGAAAGAAACCATGCCGAAGTCCTCGACTAGACAGAGAAGTCTGCGCACGGTAGCCCAGCACTTAATGGCTCAACTACTCTCCTTACAGGAGCCATACACAGTAAAGGTGGCGTCTGGCAGGGATTATCCGTCCTAATTCGGCTGAAGGGACACCATGACTTGGATGGCTGAATATGCCTCTGTTAAGTGAATTTTCCTGAGTATATAGACTCAGTCTTTGCGTTTTATAATGGGGGATGGTTGAGCAAGGCTCCCGATTGTAAAGTTTTGATAAAGCACTGGTTGCGCTGGTTAATGTATATGGAATTTGAGATTTCTTACTTTATGGATGCCAGCTTCTTTCCGTCTCTTTGTTTACTGCGTTAGAACAACCAGGAATTGGAGGATCCAGTCGAGTTGCAGCTGTTATAGGATGATGTAGGTTGGATCACTGTAGTAGTTGCGTTGTTTCTAATCAGTTCCTGTGATTTTCTTAGCGCTAAACGACTTGGAATTGAAGGATCCAGTCAAGTCACCCCTCAGCTCCTTGAAGCTTTGGACCAAGAGGATCTTGGTTTATGAGTTTTTCATTCTCAAGCTTCCAAAGGCCTGTTGCCTGAGGTAGTCTTGCTCACCCTTCTCGTAAGTCTCCCATCTACCACCCTTTAATCACCTACTGAAGGAAGTTGGATCAAGACCTCCCTTGCTGTCTACATACCAGACCCAGTCTCCTGAGTTAAAGCTATATTTTCTTGAGTCTTTACCCATCCGATCACCCCATTATAACAACCGTGACATAAAACTGATGGGTGTCGGGCTCTGCTCCTGCAAGCAATCCAGGAGTGACTTCTGACGCTAACATTTTTGGCGCCGTTGCCGGGGAAGAAGTTGAAAATTTCCCCCGGGATTGAACGACATTGAGCCTCTGATTCTGAAGGTGCATCGGGTATCAGAGCCTTTGAAGATTGCTACTGTGCACCTGGCGACTCCATCGTGACGACTCCACTGTGGAAAACCTGCTGTATTAACTGTGGATTTCAGAGGCAGGCACACACGGTCTCATCCACAACTGCCTCTAGCGACACCTGAAACTGATCCAAAGGTGGTTCTTAGAAAAGGAAAGGCATCTAAAGAAGAATCTTCCATCGCCGAACCAGGTAATCCGCCATCTCCTTTTGTAAGAACTCCATTTTCTCCTCCTCAGATTCTTAACCGTCCTCCTTCCGAGGTGTCCCGTTTCCTAAATTTCGGGAGTGTTCCTGCTGAGTTTTCCCCTCCTGGTCTGGGATGGGAGGGAGAAACCCTTGTCACTCCCCTCTCCTCCGAAGCTATACCCTGACGTAGACCCAGGACCGCGGAAGATTTCCCCACGCCTAGTTGTACCACTCCTGTGCAAAGAGGAGCACCTGTTGACTTGAGCTCGTTAGCCTTCTCCTTAAATCCCCTCTTGTTTCCCACTCCACTTCGAGATTCATTCCCAGTAGCCCCCTCGCAAACTCCTTCTCCTCCAAGTTCTCCTCCACCTAATATTCCTATGGCTGGTGCTAATCCCCCTCTAAATAGAATGGACGCCATAGTCGCTGTCAGATATGCTCCCTTAGTTCTACCCCATCCTATGAATCCTCTCCCTGCTGGATATTACTTGAAGTATATGCCCAAGTTCATTGGGGAAGGGGATGTAACTGCTGAAGAGCATCTGGCTTCTTTCTACAGTTATGCAGACAACCTGAACATTGAAAATGAGGATGTCTGGATGAGAATCTTCATCCAAAGCCTAGATGGTGAGGTGAGGAAGTGGTTTAGAGGGTTGGCCCCGGATCTATTACTGGGATCGAAGCCCTGGATAGTGCTTTCTTGAGGCAGTGGGGAGGCAGGAAGGATTTCATGTATTACATGACAGAGTTCGGGTCTTTGAAGAAGATGGAAGGAGAGTCTGTCTCAGACTTCTCCAAAAGATTCAATAAGATGTATAATAAAATCCCTGCCGAAATAAAACCCTCAGAAGCCTCGGCCAAAATTTCCTATGCTAGCGCGTTTGGACCCGATTTCTGTCTTTTACTGAGGGAAAGAAGAGCCACTTCCTTAGCCCAAATGCAAGATGCGGCCATAGAAGTGGAATCCAATGTATTAGCAGCTGACAGACTGAGGAACAAGGCCGACGCAGACAAAAGAAGGGGAAGGTCGGAAACCTCGACTTCTGGACCATCGGTGCCCCACCCTCAAGTGGATGAACTGACCAAGATGGTGAAGTCTCTGTATGCAGAGATGGAGAGAATGAAGGTCGAGGAGAGGCAGGCATACAAGGGCCCTCAAAACGCCAAAAACAAAGGAGGTTTCAGGAGGCCAAACAATTTTACTCCCCTGAATGTGCAAAGAGAGAAGGGAAGAGACAAAGAAGACTAGAAGATTCAGGCTCCTTTTCAAAACAATTTTGTGGCCGAGGGGGAAGAAGGGGAAACAGATGAGCCTGATCATGAAATCCATTGCTTCGGGGACACTCCTCCTTTTCCTCATCTCACTCAATTAGCATATGAGGAGTCTCTCATGGACAGTTAGCTAAATGAATTGAGCAAGGGAGACAAGGCTAGTGGCAACCAAGGCAGATATGATCTGAGGTCTAAGAAAAAGACAGTAGCACCTGATGTTCCTGAGCGGTCCATTAGAACAAAGAAGCCTGCTGATGAAGTAGAAGACAGTCACAGAGGTAAGAAGCACCAACCCCTCTCTCCCATAGTCCAGAGTCACGTCCCCGAAATAAGAGAAATCCCAAAGCTCTCACCTTCTTTTAATTTCAAGCATGAAATTCAAAAAATCAGAATCCCTGTGCCCCTGATAGAATTGATTAAACATGAAGGGTTCAAAAAATGCTTCTCTGATTTTTTACAGTCTGAGGTCTCAAGCCTTCCCACAGACTCCATCAATTTGCAAGATTAAAAGCCTACAGTCATTCTAGGTCCTATGGTAGAAGACAAGAATGACTCATCCCCTCCCTTCTACACTTCCTTGAACATACATGACAAGGTACTGCACAACTGCTTGATGGATTCGGGGGCTTCTCACAACCTCATGCCCAAAACTGTCATGGAAGAGTTAGGGCTAGAAGTCACCTGAGCCTATCATAACCTCTATTCCTTTGACTCCAGAAAAGTTCAGTGTCTAGAAGTTATCAAAGACCTGGTCGTGACCTTGTTTCAGCTGCCCATGAAGAGTGTGGTCATGGATATTGTAGTGGCCGATGTCCTCCCCAAGTTTGGTATGTTGTTATCAAGATCTTGGATAAAGAGACTGGGGGGAACCTTGCAGATGGACCTCACATATGCTACTATCCCAGTGTTTGGAGGAGAGCATAGAAGACTATATAGGGAAGCCCAACTGGCCTATATAATCAGTGATGAGGCCAACCCTACCAACCATCCCATTTTCTCCTTAGACACTGATTTAGGTTCCAGTGTGATACAATTCACCAAGGCTCCCGAACCTCCTCTTAAACTCAGAAGGAAGCCCACCATTTCCTCTAAATTTTCTCCCTCCATCACCCCCGTCTGGAAAATGTTCTTTGATGGAGCCTCTTCCAGGGAAGGCGCTAGAGCTGGGGTCGTTTTTGTGTCACCTGCTCAGGAAACCATATCTCTGTCATACAAATTAGAATTTGAAGCTACCAACAATGTGGTAGAGTATGAAGCTCTTATCCTAGGATTAAGAGCCGCAAGAGAAATGGGAATTCAAGAAGTAGCAGTGTTCAGAGATGCAGAGTTGGTGGTTCAACAGATCAGAAGAGCTTATCAGGATAAGCATCCTCAACTCAGAAGCTACAGAAATGAGGTGTGGGATCTAGTTGATAGTTTCTTCTTGGCATTTAACATTTATTTCATCCCAAGAGAGGAGAACATAGTGGCATATTCCTTGGCTACATCAGCAGGTAATTTCAAAGTACCCTTGCCGCCCAAATCCAAATATGATGTGGAAGTAAAATACATACCCTCCATACCTGACAACATCAAACATTGGAAGGTATTCGAGGATGATCTCGAGATCAAAAAATTCTTGGAGACTGTCGAAGAATTTTCAGAGATGCATATCGACCAAGACTCTGTCTCTGAAGAAGAGCTTGATGGGGGTAATTTTCTGAATAAGATTGCAGAGCGTAACATTGTGCAACTGCCCAGCAATCATATTCCAAGAGGACTGGTTCCTTTAGAAAGGATTTTTGATAGAAATGATGTGTCATTAAAAGGGGAGACCTCGGAGGATGACACTGGTACTATTCAGTGCAACATTGGGACCGAGAGTGAGCCCAAGTTTGTCAAATTGTCAAGAAGTCTGACAAAGGAGCAGAGGTCCGAATACATTAGACTTTTGAGGGAATTTGCTGATGTGTTTGCCTGGACCTACGAAGACCTCAAAACATATGACATTTTTGTCATCGAGCATAAAATCCCATTAAAAGAGGAGGCAAAGCCATTTAGGTAGAAGCTGAGACAGATCAATCTTATGCTGCTGCCTATCATGGAGAGGGAAGTGAAGAAGCTGCTTCAAGCTCAGATCATTGTACCGCTGAGATATTCAGAGTGGGTGGCCAACTTGGTGCCCGTAAGGAAAAAGAATGGAGAGATCCGACTCTGTGTAGACTTCAGAAACCTGAACAGGAGCTCACGAAAGGATAACTACCCTTTACCAAAGATGGAACATATACTGCAGAGGGTAACAGGAGCTTCCAGGATGTCCATAATTGATGGTTTCTCTGGCTACAATCAAGTCTTTGTTTTGCCTGAGGATAGGGAAAAAACAACATTCACTACTCCATGGGGCACATTCATGTATGCCAAGATGCCGTTTGGATTAATGAATGTAGGGGCAACGTTCCAGCGTGCCATGGACATAGCTTTTGTCAGGGAAAAGGATAAATTTGTGGTCGTCTATCTGGATGACATCACGATATTTTCAAAATCTGATAAAGAACACTTTTGTCATCTCAGGAAGGTTTTCCTGAAATGCAGGAGTTTTGGCATTTCATTAAACCCCAAGAAATATCTGTTTGCCATGCAGGAGGAGAAGTTACTAGGCCATATAGCATCAGCGGAAGGAGTAAGGATTGACCCTAGTAGAGTGGAGGAAATACAAGCCTTATCAATCCCGAGGTCCAAGAAGGAGGTCCAATCCTTCCTTGGTAAGATTAATTTTCTGAGGAGGTTCGTGCCTAACTTTGTTGAGGAGGTAAAACTGATAACAACCATGCTAAGGAAAGGAAATGAAGTAAGGTGGACTTCTGAATCACGAAATTCCTTTGAGCAAATAAAGAAGGCCCTGTCTGAAGCCCCCGTGCTTATCAGTCCCGATTACTCAAAGGATTTCCTTATTTTCTCCTTTGCTTCACCTGACACGGTAGCTGTTGTTCTATTACAGAGAAACAAGGATGGACTAGAGCAGCCTATCGCCTATTTCAGCCGAGCATTGAGGGATGCCGAAGTCAGGTATGACACTATGGAGAAGCAGGCCTACGCACTGGTAAAATCCCTCAAGGCATTTAGAATCTATGTCCTGCAGTAAAAAATCATAGCTTATGTCCCCTCAGCTCCTATTAAAGACATTCTTATTCAGCCTGACATAGACGGGAAGAGGAGTAAGTGGATAGCCAAGATTCTGGAGTTTGACCTAGAAATAAGGCCTACCAAATTGATCAAAGGTCAAGGTTTAGCCAAGTTGTTGGCTGAAGCCAATCGCCAAGCTTTGGGGGTAAATTTCATCTACGAATGCTCAGGAGTTCAGCAGGGTCGACCGTCTGAAAGAGACCCTCAAAAGGAGCCCCCATTAGCTCGATGTCCTTGGTATAAGGATGTCGTATACTTTCTGCAAGAGTTGCGACCTCCAGACGGCCTGCAAAGAAACAAAGCAAGAGCTCTGAAGCTCAAGGAAATCAGGTACTGCCTTATCGATCAAATTTTATACTGGAAAGACCCCCTGGGAGTGCTTTTAAAATGCATGGATCCACGAGAGGCCGACAGAATCATGGTTGAATTTCATGGCGGCCTATGTGGAGGGCACCATTTCTGGAAGGCCACAGCCCACAAAATTCTCAGAGTCGGGTACTACTGGCCCACCTTATTCGCTGATGTTCACAAAGGAGTTAGAGCCTGTATCCAATGTCAAAGATTTGCAGGAAAACAACAGCTCAAGTCTCTGCCTTTACAGCATGTAGTTGTTTCGAGACCTTTCCAGCATTGGGGCCTAGATTTTATTAGAGAAATCCACCCTACTTCCAGTGGGAAACACAGATGGATCCTGACTGCCACAGACTTCTTTACCAAGTGGATTGAAGCTATCCCCACCAGGAGTGCTTCCCACAAGGTAAATATTGAATTCCTGGAAAACCTCATCACAAGATTCGGTTGTCCAAGAAAGATTGTTACAGATAATGCAGCCTCATTCAAGGCCGAACCGTTGGTCAAGTTCTGTGAGCAATTTGGAATCAAGTTGAGTCACTCCACTCCGTACTATCCCCAGGGCAATGGTTTAGCAGAATCCTCCAACAAAAGTCTCATAAGGATCATCAAAATATTATTGGAGGACAACAAAAAGACTTGGAATTCAAAGCTGAAATTCGCTCTATGGGCCGATCGGGTGACTACAAAGAGATCTATAGGCATCTCCCCTTTCCAGTTAGTTTACGGGGCAGAAGTTGTCTTCCCTTATCAGTTGGCCATTCCCGTAGCGAAATTCTTCCAATATTATCAAGAAGAGCCCAATGACATGGTCAGAAGGATTTATCAACTAGTAGAAGTTCAGCAGGCCAGAGAGCAGGCAATGATCAGAATTCAGGACCATCAGCAGAGGATCAAGCAGGTTTTTGATAAGAAAGCCAACAAGGAGGAGTTCCAGATAGGAGACCTGGTGCTGAAATGGGACGCTCCTAAGAAAGATAAGGGTAAACACGGCAAATTTGAAGCCCTGTGGATCGGGCCTTTCAGAATCTCTGAGGTTTCCTCAAATAACACATACAGGTTGCAAGATTTGGAAGGCGAAAAAGTTTTTAGCAGCCCAATAAATGGGCATTTTCTTAAAAAATGTTTTGTCTGAACCTTCGGTGGTTCCTACGTTCTGTAAATATTGTCCTTTATGAGTCCTTAGAGCATCACAGGGATGACTCTATCCCCCATGGAGCCTAATGTTAGCAACATTACTTGTCTTTGGCATCGGGATATCCAGATTTGCAGGTTGCACGAGGAGTGCCCGAGCGCAGCGCATAGAAGAAGTCCTTTTCGGACTTAAATTCAAGCGAGTGGGCAAAATTATGCTGTTAACGGTCTGGATCCATCCATAAGAGCACATCGACGGTCGGCGGGAAATTGCTGGTGGCAGAGTTGCGCCAAGATTATGCGCGACGGATAGCGCCTATATTGCATGACGGGAAAGATAACAGTCGTCCATCCAAAAGATGCGTGGCACGAGATCTGGTCGCGTTGGCGATTCGACATTAACGAGTTCAAGGGGTAAGGGTTCTATGTTGTTCTACATCTCGAAACCCTGAACCCCGAAAGCGTCGGATGCGCCCAAAGTCGAGCCCATAGTATCGCGAAGCAACCTCAGCCGCTCATCCAGGGGAGACACTTGGCGCGCTATTAGGTTCCTCGCCGATTCGCCCATCTCGATTTCAAGGCACAAAGATCAGCTCCATTGTATTCTGATGCACGAGGTGCCGAATGCGCCCAAACCCGGGCCCACAGTATCGCCAAGCAAGTTCAGGACCGTCAGATCTAAGAGAACGTGTGGCGTCGCATTAAGCCGTCTCGGCGTTTCGCTCATCGCGATTTCAATATGCAAGGATTAGCTCCTTCAATTCGCGAACGCCGAAAGCACTTTGGGCATAATCCCATGGTCACATCCCGAGGTTACTTGGGGAAAGAATGGAGCTGTGTAAAGAAGGCCAAAATACGTCGAGTTCAGTTACAGAGGGGATCATCGTGATCTCCAGGCGCCATCGGATCCGATCTCAATGCTGTCTCTCGCTTGGAGTAAATGAAGGCAAGAACAGGTGGTTGAAACCTCCTTTCATTCATTAAGTGTGGGGAATGGAGGGTTTGGAAAGCGGTCTGCTCGAAGAGGTCCTGTGTATCGATTTTTTCGAAAGAAACCATGCCGAAGTCCTCGACTAGACAGAGAAGTCTGCGCACGCTAGCCCAGCACTTAATGGCTCAGTTACTCCCCTTACAGGAGCCATATGCAGTAAAGGTGGCGTCTGACAGGGATTATCCGTCCTAATTCGGCTGAAGGGACACCATGACTTGGATGGCTGAATATGCCTCTATTAGGTGAATTTTCATGAGTATATAGACTCAGTATTTGCGTTTTGTAATGGGGGATGGTTGAGCAAGGCTCCCGATTGTAAAGTTTTGATAAAGCACCGGTTGCACTGGTTAATGTATATGGCATTTGAGATTTCTTACTTTATGGATGTCAGCTTCTTTCCGTCTCTTTGTTTACTGCGTTAGAACAGCTTGGAATTGGAGGATCCAGTCGAGTTGTAGCTGTTATAGGATGATGTAGGTTGGATCACTGTAGCAGTTGCATTGTTTCTAATCGGTTCCTATGATTTTCTTAGCATTGAATGACTTGGAATTGGAGGATCCAGTCAAGTCACCCCTCAACTCCTTGAAGCTTTGGACCAAGAGGATCTTGGTTTATGAGTTTTTCGTTCTCAAGCTTCCAAAGGCTTGTTTCCCGAGGTAGTCTTACTCACCCTTTTTGTAAGTCTCCCATCTACCACCCTTTAATCACCTACTGGCGGAAGTTGGATCAAGACCTCCCTTGCTGTCTACATACCAGACCCAGTCTCCTGAGTTAAAGCTATATTTTCTTGAGTCTTTACCCATTCGATCACCCCATTATAACAACCGTGACATAAAACTGATGGGCATCGGGCTCTGCTCCTGCAAGCAATCCAGTTGTGACTTCTGACGCTAACACATAGCATAAAGTTCCTGGAGATGATAAATACATACAACTATCATAGACCTACTCCTTAGTAGCTCAAATCTCCGCAGTTTCTGAAGCTCAATTTGCACTTACCACGAGGCCTACTCAATAAATCATTGCTCTTGGAAGTGCTAAGTTGTTGGAGGCCTACCCCTCAACTTCCATAAGTTTAAACAAAACGATTTTAGACTCGAGTCTCACATACAAAGAGGCTAGCTCCTCTAATAATTGAAAAAAATATTGTGCTAAGTACTCAAATATATGACACTTCAACGATCTGATTCTCAATAGATTTATTACATGGTGCCCAATAAGGATAAATCAACCTTTAAATCCATTAGAAAAATGTATTCACTTCAACTTTTCAAGATCATCTGATCCATACACTGTTGTGTATATTTTACTGGAACAGTTTGTCACAATAGATCTAATAAAGTATTGAAATCTTTACTATTAAGATTAATTTCCTTCTGATAAAATAGATAAAACATAGAAAAATTAGAGAATAGTAAAATGCATTCACACCATCCACATATAAACACAAGATATGACTGAGAAACCCAATACGAGAGAAAACCCAACTTGAAGGTGAGGCTATTTTGCTCTCTTTTCTCTGGTATAGAAATGATTCAAGTACAAAGAAAGAAGCACTCTCCATGGAGCTGCCTTTGAACTGTGGCTTGTATCACTGCTACATAATCTCTCCTCCTTAGCTATGCTCACAGAATACCACTCTCAGATGTTCTGCTCAACTATGGAACAAGATACAATGCAAAAGAATGGAACCCCTTCTCTTCTTAGTGGCTCAGTATTTAACATAGCCCGATAGCCATCTAGGGATAGGTTTTTGACTTCCTCAACCTTCAATTGTGATAAGGCTTTGGACCTTCTAGAATGTTTTTAGAAAACCCACTACGTGGCTAGCCCCGCATGTCTAAGTAATGGAGGATGATGTGGCATCCACCCAATCTCACCATGGTGATCAATATGGTAGGTCAACTTGTGGGAGGCATAACTTTCTCATACGAACTCTGATTGATGAATGCCATTGGAAAAGTATCGATGTGTAGAATTTCGAATCTTCCTACATAGCAAGGTTTGGACAAAAAAAAAAGGTCGTTTGTTGCATCAAAATGGATCCAGAAGATTTCTGACTTTTTTTTGGACCCAAATTTCCAAATTGATTCCTACAAGTTTATTCCTCCAATTTTTTCACCCAAAAAGTAGTGACATAGATGAAAAATAATCTAATGATCCAATCTGGATCATCACCACTGACATGTTGTAGATGGTAATGCATGGGATAACTCTACTGAAGGGGTCCTCATTGAATTCTCCATAATCTCTACACTTGAAACCCAAAAATACCTTGTCCATGTATTCCAATGACTTGGATAGCGAACATATTGATGCTTGGATTCAAAATCTATCCATGTGTTTTGACTCTTAGTGCAAGGTGATGGATGCCAAGAAAATGGAATGGACGATGTTGCATCTAGATGGGATAGAGCTAGAGTGGTGGAAGAGTATTCGTGTTATTCCACCCTCTACATGGAGATGGGGGAGACACCTCCAAATTAGAACTCTATTACCTCTTGGACATAGTTTTTTGAGGAACAATAATAGTTTCTTTACCTACCAAGGTATTATAATTCTTTATGGGCATGTTCGCTTCATCTTTTCCAATTCTTAGGTCAGTATATTCAAGATTGTATTTCTCAATTCACTAATCTAGAGGTACATTTATTTATCGTAGATCCAAAACCTGATCTTTGTATAAAGATTATTACTAGTATGATTCCTTCTTTATGCACCGAGGTTGAAATGTTTAACTATGATAATCTCAATCAATCCTTTGAGTGAGATCTTACAGTAGAGACGTGATGGGGAAGCACCTTGCATTATCTCATCATTCTTCCTCTACTTCTCTATGTTCACCTAACTCTCCCCATTCATCTCCTACACGTATGATGGTGTCTCCTCCATTTCCTAGCATAACTTATACTACATCCCACAAACCCTATTATTTCTCTTTCATAAATCTAATACACATTCATCTAAGGAGTTCCACTTGCTTCAATGTTAAGCTCCTCCCAATGCCTTATTTTGTTAACAATAGGACACACCTTGTGTATTCTTAGCCTCAAACCTTACCACTCATGATGCAAGCCTTGTCCTTATGACCCACCATTATACCCTAACTGATAGAGAATCCTTCTTTAACCATAATTGACCTATCAAGGACCAAATTTATCATCTCATCCTCGATAATGGCAATCAAAACAATTTTATTGTAGCCTCTATAGTCTCAAAACTAAAGTACCCCACCACTCCCCATATTCACCCATACCATTTCTAGCAGGTCATCAATAATGGCCATCATTCCTTGATTAATCATCACTGCTTGGTCACATTTTCTATGTCTTGTTTCAAGGTATGGTTGAATGTAATGTTCCCCCAATAGTTTGTGTTTCTTTCATATTGGGTTGTATTTATTAGTCAAATTGCAAATACATCTATAATTTAGGTCTAAATTAGTATACCTTGCTACAAGGTGCAGAGGGATTCAATTTTAAAGTTATTTATGACATAGTCCCATAACTTCTAACTGGTTTGTAGTGGTTAAGGAGCTACAACATAAGCAATGCCTCCATTTATGTGTGGTGTGTCTAATCAAAATGGATTCTACAACATAGCAGGTCTCTTCATCCCCTCAAACTCTATTAGGTGATTATGAAGATGTGTTTGATGAACCTCAAGGTTTAGCCCCACAATACAAGATTGAACATATTACTGATATGATTCCTAAGGTGTCATTGACATGCACCTACTTACATGTTATTGCATGCTAAAACTAATGAAGTGGAGGAACAACTGAAGCAACTTCCAAACGATGGACACATTCAATCAAGCTCTTCCCCATGTGGATCTCCTACTTTCATTAGTCCTAAAAAGGAGAAAAATGAATGGCACTTGGTGATATATTATAAAGTTCTCAACAAAATCATAATTAAGAATATGTATCATCTTCTAAGGATTGAGTATATGTTGGATCATTTGGCAAGGGTTCACTATATTACTAAGATGGAC
>ML848668.1:21800-33538 GCA_009831015.1 Picea engelmannii | reverse complement strand
TGGCTCAGGGATCCTTGGAGAAAAAGAGTACCCAAAAGAATTGGTTAGAAGGTAAATCGATGGATCAATCAAAAAACATCAAGTTGATGTAAATATCTCAAAAAATTGGTGCAAGATTTCAACTTACTATCAATACCAATTAAAAACTCAACGATTAATGGTACAATAATATAATCATTTTCATCTTGTTATTAAATGGCAGATATATTTTTATTTTCAATTTGATTTGTAATGCAATGTGATTATGAATAATTTTTAAAGAGAAATCATTAAAATGAGGTGCATCAACTTATTCGAATTCAAGGCTAAGAGAAAAAATGTGCGGTATTCAAAATGTAGATCTTAAAATAGTTCGGCCCTTGACATTATTACGTTATCAATTTTTTAAGTTTTGGTGTATATGTGTTCAAAAAAAAATATGTTTGTTAAACCATTTCATTTATTTTATGTTGAAATTATTATTTTAGTCCACCTAAAATCAATTTCATAGAAATGATGATGCAATAGATTAATTTTATTGATGGCTATTTATATATCTAATTCATTATGGCATAGTGCCACCTATGATGGACCTATGTGCACTGTTATGAGGAAAATCTCTCTATGGCTAGGGTGAACCACAACAAATAGGAGTGACTATAGAAATCAACTCAATTCTAGCATATGCTATATAAACCAATGTGCAAAGGAGGTAATAAAGAGGCCTACCTTGTCCAAACATTTGATGATGTCCACCATTGAGAACTTAGACCCAAAGCTTTATACCTGCAACAAGTTCTCAACAAACAAGCAAAGAAAGAATATAGTGATAATATAAAAGGTTAGCACATTAGATAGAATAATCCATTAATATACAAAACAAACATGCCCATGGATCATAACACATATATTTGCAAGATATCAATTGGACGGGAAAGGAGTATTTATATTAACAAATGATCAGCATAAGTGAAAACGTTACAGACTTTTGTATCGGCATGGTTCGGGACTAAAAAAATGAGTTCCTTCCAACTAGACCTCCACCACTTCAATCCTCCACCAAAGGCAAGCTCATATAAGGGAGACAAAGAGGTTCTCCATCAATAAGGGAAGATATTGGGGGCTAAACATTGTGTTCGGACTTAAAGGACAAAGGGATGTAGACTCAATAATGAAGTAATAAATTCCCCAGAGTAACTTTGCTCTCAAAGTTGAATTCTCTCTCCCTTTTTCCATAGCTCGGAATTGGCTTCTTTATAGCCTTCAAAATGCAACTGAAGTGTCGAGTAGGAACGTTTCCAGTATATGGAATTCCAAGGATCAGAGATCTCCTGTCATGACATGGAAACCCAACATTTAATTTTGATTTTATGGCACAAATCTCGATGTACACGGGATGTAGTGGAGAAGCCTGCATATACACTTGTTGTATAGCTTGCAAGGTGCGTACAAGTGGTAAAATATTTATTTTTGTCTCTAGATTCATCAATCAGGGAAAGTATATCTGCATAGGGAAATGGAGTAAGGCCCTCTTTGCAAGATTGCATAGGGTGAGGCAAATATTGATCTAACAGATACCCCCTAATGTGTGAGGTCATAGGAGTATCTGCGATGGTCGAAATACATTATAAATAACCCAGAAGTAGCATGGTAGAGAACCAGTTGGATGAACTCAATTGCTCATTACATTTTGCACTGATTTTCCATACATGGATGCCAAAAATAAATTGCAGATCCATGTGAAAAATATACCAAACAAGTGGTTGTGGCCATAAAATAGGAAAATAAAAATGTGGTTACATGCCAATAGTTTTCATAATCATGAACGAGGCCTAGTAAAACCAGTCTCAAAACCAATCTGAAGATATTTGTATACCATGGAGTACAATATGATCTCCCATGATCACTGAAGTCATATAGGTACTAGTCCAATGAAAAGGAAGCAACAACTCAGGAAATTTGCGGCCACATAATGATGTCTTCAAGTCTTCTACACAATCTGCCAAAGGTGAAAGTCTACATCATGTGAATAAAGGAGTTGAGGTCGAACAAAATGAGACGTCGTTTGATTACCGGTTGTTATCACTCCAAGAAACTCCTTAGGGTTGTAGGCTAAGAATGCTTGGTAACTTAAGAAATTTAATAATCAAAGTATGTGTGGAACAATGGGATAACTAAGAAGGCTAAGAAAAGGACAACTTGTTATGCATCTAAATAAGCCAGTGCTTTGAGAGACCAGATATCAATTATAGTAGATTAAAAGGTGTGAAGAATACCATTCAATATAACCAAGTACAAGAGATGTAGGGTCATACAAGACAGTAAAGAAACATCTAATTCA
This sequence comes from Picea engelmannii, assembly GCA_009831015.1. Taxonomy (NCBI): domain Eukaryota; kingdom Viridiplantae; phylum Streptophyta; class Pinopsida; order Pinales; family Pinaceae; genus Picea; species Picea engelmannii. The sequence continues at coordinate 31,218 of ML848668.1, read as the reverse complement.
TATTCATGAGCTATACCAGAAGATAACAGTTTTGAATAACTATGCTGAACAAAATTGAATAACATAGTAGTGGAGTATATGAAAAGACTGGTATATAATAACCAAAGAAGACTATGATTCATATAACATAACAGAGTCAAAGCACATAGCCAAAGTATCCAGGATTGAACCCCTCCATTCATCTCCTATCTTCATCTTTATATTTCTACAATACAGTTTTCAGATCCTTAAAGAATGGATCAGATATGCTAAAGATAGAAAGCCAAAACTGATTTACAAAAAATAAGGAATGATCCTCAACATGAGGTCAATTCCTTATTTCATGTTCTTTATATCATCAAGAAACTTTGTGCTGAGAAAAAAATCCCTCCAAGGTTGTTTGATATCCTTTGATGAAGATAAATTTCAATTTTCCAAATTTAGAAAAAATCTTGATTTATTGCCCCCAAAATAGATGTCAAATCAACTTGAAATCCTCCTCTAACTCATTTGCATCAAAAGTGGATCTTAGATTTGACACTATAATTCAATACGTATCTTTGGAAAGCATTTTCAATAGATTTAGTTGAGAAAAACTTCGATCTGGGTAAAAATACACCTTCGCTGGCGAGTCTCAGGTTTTACCAGCTATTTCGCCTTAAAATTTGTTAGTTAGTTGGTGAAAGCTCTTATTTTCACCAGCTAATTGGTTATAATTTTGCCTTCTGCACTGGTGAAAGTTTTTTTTTGGTCAATAAGGAAACCTTTCATGATCAACTCAAATTTATTGTTTGCGTTAATGATGTTGCAGTCAACTTAGATGGTTGGTGATGACTGGTGAAATGCCATCACAACAATCATACCATTCTTACTTAAACTCTTCGCAATGTCGATTATACACAAGAAAACTGTTGAATCCAAACCAGGAATGGGCTCATCAAATAAAAAGATAGAAGGATTAGTGAGAATATCAAGTGCAATACAAACGCACTTCTTTTCACCTCCAGAAATTTCTTCAAGCTTCTTGGTCTTCATCTTCAAAAGTCAAAGGTAATCATGGTGATGACTGGCCACTCATAATGAAAGCTTGAAGAAGGCTTTGAGCAGCATGAGTTTGTTTGGGTGTTCTTGATATTACAACAAGGCCTTCAGTTTCCCCAGGTCTAGGGTCATGAATTATAACTTTTTCTCCAGAAATCTGTCGAATCTAAGTTAAGTTGTTTCCATTCTCCCCATATATAGAGCCAATGGCACGTTCTAGTACAACAACCTCTACAGTTGTATTTGTTACAACAGTTGATTGACTTTCATTTCCTAAGATTCCTCTTTGTGGAAATCCTCTTCCATAGTCAGTCATGCTCCTTACACTGCCAGCACCCATTCCTTGCACTGCCCATGGACCTGGTGATGGTGGTTGGTTAATGTTGTGATGCATTCCTCCAGGACAATGCATGTTGGGAGGGAATCCTGAACGATCAATATTGTGAGGTAGTCGCCCTCCTTGATCAATGTCCTGTAGGGGTCCTCTCAAATGAGGATAGATTCTAGGAGGTGAGCCAAGTTAAGGCCTTCCCCTATATGGTACCATTGGACCAGGAATTGAAGGCATGTGTTCAGGGTAAATACCAACACCACTAAATGAAACAGGTTTTTCTAGAAATAGATTGTTTTTCATCCTTGTTGATATCTATACAAGTGCTTCTTGAACTACCTCCTGTTCATCAGTTACCTATAGCCAAAAGGAAGTTTCACATCGTCACTTTCTGTGCACAGTATTTTGGATGTTAGAACCTGTATAACGTGTTCTGTAACACTAGCATCTGCAATCTTAAATGGGCAAACTCGGCCCTATAAAAACCAAATGAAGTCATAATGTTTTCCATTTATTCAACAATTGAATAATTTGGCATTCAAGGTTACGGTGTCATCAATTCCCATAATTTTGGCAAATAACCCAATCTTCTTGACACCTATATGACATCTAGCTCCTCGTGGTTCGATTTTCATGCAATCTATTGTCTTTTTACCTGTCAAACTATCTAGAACGCAACTATACTTCATCAAATCCACAGTGTGCACATCTTCTACATGCAAAATCGGGCATCTAGACTCGGTGTTTGTATGCAAACTTGTAACTGAATATCCAAAAAGGGAGAACGACATTTGGACAATCTCTGGCACACCTGTCAATTGTCTTCATTTTGCTCGCAACAAATATTTCCCCATCATTGGTATATTTGGATGTTTTTTGAGTTTATAAATGCCAGCCCTCTCATAATATATCAATGAGTTGTAATGTATATGATATACTTGGCACTTAGTGCTGATTTTTAACATCTAAACTCGACTTGATTGTCAATTTGTGTGACTTGGAGTTTGTTGAGTGATGTGGCTAGATTCGGAGTTTGACTTGGTATATCAATATCTCATATCTTGGTGTGCTAGGGTTGATGTATGGCTTTATATGTTGACTTATTGCCTGTGCATTGAGTCAGTTATGCGTGGCTAGCATGTAGGATGGTTTCAGTGATTTGGCAAATGTAGACTTGGAGTTGGCTTTATAACTTGTCTCGACTTATTGTTTGGTTTGTGCATGTAGCTTGACATATGGCTTGTGATTTGAGTTTGAATAAATTTAGGACACTTTAAAGCACACACCATATTTTGGTTAAAATAACAAAATAGCAATATATATATATATATATATATTTTTGCAAATCTAAGAGGCATAAAACTAGGGTTTAGGCTCTAACAACAAGGCTTTGGGAATGCAGATCAAAAGGTAGAGTCAGAGCAGTCTTTGGGAAAAATAAATCAATGGGAACTTCTCAAAAATGTCTGGAAACAGTTGGAGATTGTGAAACTGGTCAAAAATGGAAAATCTAGCTTAAATTGGATGAAAGCACTAAAATTTACTAGTACATTTTGAGCGCTAACATCTGGCTCCAACTAGGATGGAGACCTCCCTATGAGGTTTCCAAGAACCAAGTAGTTCCAGTTTCCTTTACCATTGGGCATGGAGTCATCTAGCTGCCTTTGGCATTGAGCATGGAGTTATCTGGTTGCCTTTGGCATTGGGCATGGAGTCGTCTGACTTTGCAACTGTTCCTCCACAAACCTGTAACTTGCATGCAACCTCTTGCTTATTCATGAAATAAACAACCGAAAAATATCTCATTTCTCGTATGGAGAGCTTATTCCTCTGCCTACTCCTACTACTAACCAAACCTGAAATTTGGTCAGCTAAACGCAGATTTCCATAGCAGCCAAGAAAGAAATTGAATTGCAACTTTATGCAAAGTTATAGACAACCAGACTATAGGATCTGAAACATTATCTTTAAAATCAAACATACAATCAAAAAATCTGACCTCAACGATGGCAATAACTAAAATTTTCTTACTGCAAAACATCTCCATATGAGTGGCAATCGTATCTAAAAATTCATACCAAGCTGGGTGCTCAACATCTGACAAAGAAACATGCATCATAAACTGTTGATCTAAATTTTTCTGATGTCTTTTACCATTACTGGTCTCAATGTTGAATATAGACTTCTCATCCTCTGTCAGAGATTCATATAAGAAGGATTGTTGATATGAACCTTTCAACTCATCTCCTTCCTCCTCATATCTACTGAGATCTTCCAGCCCCTGCAAACCAGAAAATTGAGAGTTGCCATCAGCATCTATTGCAGTTTCAACACTTTCACTTGCTGATTTGTCAAACTTCTCATCACATTTCAAGTCTTAAAAGGGGACAATTTGATTTTCCTGACAGCCAAAGACAATAGATGCATTTGGCATAATGTCAAAAGAATCTATACTATGGCTAACATTGTGAAGCTCATCAACATCTTGGTCACAATGAGAAATATCCCCTATAATAGCATACTCTTCATAATTTTCTGAATCTTTAGTTAATAAGTTGAAGTCATGACAACATTCAGGAAATATAAGGTTGGTTGAAAATATCTCTTTACAAAACAAATGAAAGGCAGCATGAAACTCTGCCAAAGATTTGATACTGGCAATAGGAAGAGACCGGTACCAATCACGAGCAATCCCCTCTAATGAAAAACAGAAGAGTCGGATCTGAACATCCTCATGCACAACTTGCAATTGATGAATGTAATCATGAAATTCCAGCAAATGTTCAGCTGGTACTTCCCAATATTCACCTTGAAATATGGGAAGGTTATTTTACCATTCATCTCTACTAGGCATTGGATTAGGGAAACCAACAATGTTTGAAAAATCGCAGAATGCATACCTCTTAGATAAGATCTTGTTCATTTCATACCAGTGGGGTCGCCAACAGATTTCAGAACAGTGGAGTCGCCACCGAATCCGTCCTTCATGGAGTTGCCAGATAGATGATTACAACCAATGTAATGTCTAATCCTTGTCTATCATCAAGGAGTAGATCTAATGTCGTCTCCCAGGGAAGCTGAGCTTCAATCTCCTCTCCCCGGTAATGGCGCCAATTTGTTATCACTCCAAGAAACTCCTTAGGGATGTAGGCTAAGAATGCTTGGAAACTTAAGAAATTTAATAATCAAAGTATGTGTGGAACAATGGGATAAATGAGAAGGATAAGAAAAGGACAACTTGTTATGCATCTAAATAAGTCAGTGCTTTGAGAGACTAGATATCAGTTACAGTAGATAAAAAGGTCTGAAGAATACCATTCAAGATAACCAAGTACAAGAGATGTAGGTTCATACAAGACAGTAAAGAAACATCTAATTCATATTCATGAGCTATACCAAAAGATAACAGTTATGAATAACTAAGCTGAATAGAATTAAATAACAGAGTAGTGGAGTATATGAAAAGACTGATATATAATAACCAAAGAAGACTCTGATTCATATAACATAACAGAGTCAAAGTACATAGCCAAAGTATCCAGGATTGAACCCCTCCATTCATCTCCTATATTCAGCTTTATATTTCTACAATACAGTTTTCAGATCCTTAAAGAATGGATCAGATATGCTAAAGATAGAAAGCCAAAACTGATTTACAAAAAATAAGGAATGATCCTCAAAATGAGGTCAATTCCTTATTTCATGGTCTTCATATCATCAAGAAACTTTGTGTTGAGCATAAAAGCCTTCCAAGGCCGTTTGATATCCTTTGATGAAGATAAATTCAAATTTGCCAAATTTAGAAAAAACCCTGATTTATTGCCCCCAAAATAGATGTCAAATCAACTTGAAATCCTCCTCTAACTCATTTGCATCAAAAGTGGATCTTAGATTTGACACTATAATTCAATATGTATCTTTGGAAAGAATTTTCAAGAGATTTGGTTGAGAAAAACTTCGATCTGGATAAAAATACACCTTCGTTGGCCAGTCTCAAGTTTCACCAGCTATTTTGCCAGAAAATTTTCTAGTTACCTGGTGAAAGCTATGATTTTCACCAACTAACTGGTTATAATTCTGCCTTCTGCGCTGGTGAATGTTCTGTTTTGGTCAAGAAGGAAACCTTTCATGATCAACTCAAATTTGTTGTTTGCATTAATGATGTTGTAGTCAACTTAGATGGTTGGTGATGATTGGTGAAATGCCATCACAACAATCATACCATTCTTACTCAAACTCTTCGCAATGTCGATTATACACAAGACAATTGTTGAATCCAAACCAGGCATGGGCTCATCAAACAACAAGATAGAAGGATCAGTGAGAATATCAAGTTGAATACAAAGCACTTCTTTTCACCTCCAGAAATTTCTTCAAGCTTCTTTGTCTTCATCTTCAAAAGCCAAAGGTAATCATGGTGATGACTGGCCACTCATAATGAAAGCTTGAAGAAGGATTTGAGTAGCATGAGTTTGTTCAGGTGTTCCTAATATTACAACAAGGCCTTCAGTTTCCCCAGTTCTAGGGTCATGAATTATAACTTTTGATCCAGAAATCTGTCGAATCTGAGTTAAGTTGTTGCCATTCTCCCCATATATAGAGTCAATGACACGTTCTGGAACAACAACATCTATAGTTGTATTTGTTACAATAGTTGATTGACTTTCACTTCCTAAGCTTCCTCTTTGTGTAAATCCTCTTCCATAGTTAGTCATGCTTCTTACACTTCCAGCACCCATTCCTTGCACTGCCCATGGACCTGGTGATGGTGGTTGGTTAATGTTGTGATGCATTCCTCCAGGACAATGCATGTTGGGAGGGAATCCTGAACGATCAACATTGTGAGGTAGTCACCCTCCTTGATCAATGTCCTGTAGGGGTCCTCCCAAATGAGGATACATTCCAAGAGGTGATCCAGGTTCAGGCCTTCCCCTGTATGGTGCCATTGGACCAAGAATTGAAGGCATGTGTTCAGGGTAAATACCAACACCACCAAATGAAACAGGTTTTTCTAGAAATAGATTGTTTTGCAGCCTTCTTGATATCTGTACAAGTGCTTCTTGAACTACCTCATGTTCATCAGTTACCTATAGCCAAAAGGAAGTTTCACATCGCCATTTCCCGTGCACAATATTTTGGATGTTAGCACATGTATAATGCGCTCTGTAACACTGGCATTTGCAATCTTAAATGGGCAAACTCGGCCCTATCAAAACCCAATGAAGTCATAATGGTGTCCATTTATTCAACAATTGAATAATTTTGCATTCAAGGTTACGGTGCCACCAATTCCCATAATTTTGGCAGATAACCCAATCTTCTTGACACCTGTATGACATCTAGCTCCTTGTGGCTCGATATTCATGCAATCTATTGTCTTTTTACTTGTCAAACTATCTAGAACGCAGCTATACTTCATCAAATCCACAGCGTGCACATCTTCTACCTACAAAATTAGGCATCTAGACTCAGTGTTTGTATGCAGACTTGTAACTGAATATCCAAAAAGGGAGAATGCCATCTGCACAATCTCTAGCACACCTGTCAGTTGTCTTCATTTCGCTTGCAGCAAATATTTCCCGATCATCAAGATATTTGGATGTTTTTGGAGTTTATAAACTCCATCCCTCTCATAATATATCAATGAGTTGTAATGTATATGATATACTTGGCACTTAGCGTTGAGTTTTAACATCTAAACATCGACTTGATTGTCGATTTGTGTGACTTGAAGTTTGTTGAGTGATGTGGCTAGATTTGGAGCTTGACTTGGTATATCAATATCTCATAGCTTGGTGCACTAGGGTTGATGAATGGCTTTATATGTTGACTTATTGCCTGTGTATTGAGTCAGTTATGCATGGCTAGCATGTAGGATGGTTTTAGTGATTTGGCATATGTAGACTTGGAGTTGTCTTTATAACTTGTCTCGACTTATTGTTTGGTTTGTGCATGTAGCTTGACATATGAATTGTGATTTGAGTTTGAATAAATTTAGGACACTTTAAAGCACACACCATATTTTTGTTAAAATAACAAAATAACAATATATATTTTTTATTTGCAAATCTAAGAGGCATAAAACTAGGGTTTAGGCTCTAACAACAGGGCTTTGGGAATGCAGATCAGAAGGCAGAGTCATAGGAGTCTTTGGGAAAAATAAATCAATGGGAACTTCTCAAAAATGTCTGGAAATAGTTGGAGATCATGACACTGGTCAAAAATGGAAAATCTAGCTTAAATTGGATGAAAGCGCTAAAATTTACCAGTACATTTTGAGCACTAACACCGGTCATTGATGTATACCATTAACAAACGTGAGACAGCCTACCGATAATGAAAGTAGGTATCAAGGCACTGAGTACATTCTTACAAGTGTGAATAGAGGAGTCAGTGTCGAACACCTGAAGAATCCATCGATCAGGAGACATTGATGTATTCCCAACTGTTGATGGTGAGAGAGTCTGCCACTAATGAATGCAAACCTCAAGGTACTCATAAGACTCTAGATCACGTTTCTAGATAATGGGTTGATGTTGATGGAAAGAGACCCGCTGAAAGGAGAGCATTAAGGCATCTCTCATCAGTCAGCACGAGGTACGAATCAGGAGCTTCATGATTTGGTGGGAATCGGATGAAGAACAAGTTCATGAACCAATGACCCTATGTGTCTTTCGTGTGTGCCAAGTGCAAGTGGTACACAAAAAAGACCCTCTGAATAGCAGCCAATGATGAAATTTGTTGACAAAGGTGAGGAAACCACCAATAAGGCTAATGGAATCCAAGGCACTGCACGAATCTAAATGTGTGAATAGATGTCTTGTTGTCAAACACAAGGGAAACCACCCAATCAGCGACCAATGATGAAATCTAGATTGTGGGGTTCAAGGTTGCCTACCAATGATGAAATTAGGACCAGGGTGCATGATAGGACTAAATTATCATGTGATTCTAAGACAAACTAAGGGTATGGTTGACATGCAAAGTCAAGAGTTCTGAGGAGTGGCTGACACGGGTTGATAGACTTTCTTTGAACAAGAGCATGAGACATGTGGTGGACTCTAGCAGCATAGACCCAATGATAAATCATGAGATGCAAGAGGCATTGATGAAGTTCTCTATAGGGACTGGAAGAGTAACCAGTCGGTAGAGAAGACTCAGTAATGACCTCATCTTCCTAAGTCCATGATAATCCCAAAATTATGATGAATGGACTCAAATAACTTTGTTATCTGTTCAAAGGCGAGATGACTGCTGAAAAATATAATATAGTACTCCCTTCCTGCCCATCTTTTTTTGTTTTTTCATAACAAATGAATTCTATGATACAGAGGAGGAAATGAGTGCCGCAAGTGAGAAAAACTAGTTCCAACACTGGAACGTACCTATGCTCAATGCAAGGAAGTTCATGCGGGAGATGGACACTCGAGGGATGTTCCCTCCTAGGAATAGGGTGTCAAATTGTGAAGGATATAAACAAGGCTCTACTTGGTTGAGGATGAAAAAATACTAAGGAAAACGGTTTATAACGCAAAGAGAGAACCGACTATAGGCTCAGTACTACAAGAAAGAGCATGAGATGCAATCACAACATAACGCCAAAAAATTTCCTTTTTTATGTCTTTTAGTCTACTTGGAATGAAAAAGGGGTAAACTTGTGCCAAGTAGACGTCTTTTCAAATCCAATTTGCGAGTGTGAAAATTACAAGTTCACTCGGCAATCTTTTCTATTTTTTATAACAAGTCGGAAAAGAGCTTAACTAGGAATCGTGATCTTTTAAATCCAATTTAACGAGTGTGAAAGGGACAAATCACTCGACAATCATTTCGCTTTTTAAAGACGAGATGGAAAAGAGATTAAATTAACTCGTTTGGGAGTCCACGAGATAAAGGGTTGTCTGTTTATGAATGAGAAATGAGGCTCAGCATAAAGTCAAGTACGAGTTGTGAGGGACTCTCGATCCTAATGAAAAAATCTCTGCATGGGCACCAAATGCAGTAGGGGATCTAACTAGGGCACCCATGTTTGGTAAGTCTCTACCACTTGATAACGACATGACTTTATAG